>JAYRBW010124012.1:0-16718 GCA_036023295.1 Invenusta paracnida | reverse complement strand
AAGGGGTTGGGGGTGGAGCGGTAGAGGGGGGGGGGTTGAGAGATCGTTTTAAGGAAGGATATACATATTTCTACACAAACACGGACGTTTTGCTACTGCTTTCTCAACCTGAATAATTAGAGATCCGAAACTTGAGTAAATATATAAGTATAGTAGTAAAACAATTATATAACAATAATCCAATTACGTAATTGCGTAATAATATATATGTATTAGGTACCTACACTATAAAGCATGACTTAATTATAATATATGCTATCGAAACAAATTAGCAGTTATCATTACATATTATATATAAAGCAGTTATCATTACATATTATATATAAAGCAGTTATTAATAATTTAAATTGATATAAAATAAATGTAATAGTTAAATATATAGATTAAACACATTTATGTAGAACTTTAGGTACATTATTATATCACATAAATTTAAAAATATGATAGCTTTTTTTGTATATCAAGCAAAAACATTTGAATTTGTGTTTTTATATTGAAAAAATATCGATCTAATATGCAGACTTTCTTTTTCCAATATTCTATTTAATTAGTAAATATATTGATATTTCGTTTCTTGAGATTTACATTTTGTGTAATTGCCCACTATTTTTCCATTAATAAATATCTTATTATTTATGTACATTTTGTAGAAGAAGTATCTTTTAGAAAATATTAATGTAAATAAAACATTTACATATACATATTTATGAATATAAAAAACAACAGGTAATCGAGGTAATAATAAAATATGGTATACGCATATGATTGAATTTCTTTCTTACCTAATTCCCCAATCGATTGGTTTGTATTATACAATTCTACATAAAACACCGAAATATTCCTTTTTTTTCTCTGTCACCTTTTTCCTTTAAATATCTCAGATTTATGAGCGTTTATGAGCAGTTTGGAACGCAATCTTTTCTTTGAGTTTCTTGCATAACATATATACATAATATTACACACACAATCATAATTTAAATTCATAGGATATTTAGAAGGGGTATAGCTATGTATATTTGTTAGCATAAATTATGACTCTACACAATTAGACTCTAAAATGATACTGATTGAAACATAAATTATATCTGCTTCAAAAAAGACAAGCAAATAATCCGATTCATCGGCTCGATTTTACGCTGTTTAGATTGTATCGCAAGAAACAATATGTAGTAATTAACTTTATGACCACCGTTACCATTTGAAGTAGAAATTAAAAACTCATCAACCACCCATATATATATATATATATACGCCTTAGTTTAGTTAATTTATTCAATTCATTAATTGAAAAATCATTTATTCTGATCGAGTTTTTCTTTCTTGGAGTACCTATACCTTGCAGATGTTGAAAAGACTAGTAGAATGTCAATTTGAACATGGAGTAACATCAAAAACCTACTATTACCAAAAGACGTGTTTGTATTTCAGTTTTTGTTCTTCCTGTCGTCGATATCGACAGAATAAATTATCTAAATATGGGAATTGTATCTATGCTCTGCTAAGCATATTCCTATATACTAAAGATGATGGAAAACCAATCTAAAATCAATTATTCTACATCCTTATATAGAATAAGAGATTTAGAAAAAATAAATAAAATACATAACTCATTTCTGAAATAATTTTTTTTACATAAATTTATAATATATTTAATATTTTTTCCGTAATTGACGCCATGATTAAAAGAACATTTCAGTATCAGGGTACTTCTATATACATAGAATTGTATGTGTGTACTATATAGATTATCATTTAAGATACTCCTTGTAATCATTCCTCCGCAAATAATGCAATATGTTATAAACAATTTTTTACATTACTATTAATACTTTGTATTTTTTGTTATTTCACTGGCAATAATATACAAATAATTTAAAAGTTAACTTTCAAAGATAAAAATCTCATAAAACGTTATCCATTCTCTAAATAATTTGATGTTTTGCTTTCGCATTTTATTTAAAGGTCAGTGCAACATATATTTCTGTCTCTCTTTCTCTCTTTAAGGGTGTGTGAGTGTTTTCTTTAGTCCGATGTTTGAGAACATTCTAAATTTTCTAGTAGACCGATAGTAGTATCAAACGAATGCTACTACACCTGTGATATGTTGTTAACGCGTTAGATTTTTCATTTTGTTTCATATGGCATAAATAGCCGGGTACACTTAAATTACTGTATGACGTTACAAGATCTGCTAATTGATAACAACATTTACTGAGGAATCACCCAAGAGATGGTGTAACACGCTCTGCACATGATATTGGTCAGACTGATCTAATAAGTTTATTACATGTATGTAGGTGAAACAGCGGCTCAACTAAATAGTAATTTAATTTAGACATTTATTTTATTAGCTGTACGTAGAATGTTAACCATAAATAATTTAGTATATTACGGTTTAACTAGCAAATTCTGTCAGAAATAAGACGACTGTTATCTGCGAGTCATTTTGCGTCACCATATAGTTCAAATATATTATATATTATATATTCATTTTGTTATAATTGTAAACATATTGCTAAAATCTCCTCTTCAATATCAATTATCCAATATTTGAATATATTCTATTAATCAGGGGTGCGCAAAAATAACTTTTACTGAACGTTGTTATTACAAAATTATATATTTATCGTTTTTATTGTTAATTACCTATAGTTTGATAACAAAAATGTCAAGGAAAATGTATTTATGTGTTTATAAAAATACTATTAAGTAAACTTAGTAAGTATTCAAAAGGATGCCTATTTATTCGAACGTATCACCGATTGTGTGACATAGATGAGTGACATATTCTGCGACGCAAATCCTTATTAGTATCAATATTTGCAATCTCATGGAGAAAAGTTTCTTCAAGCTCAAAATTGTGATGAAGCTTCTTGCGCTTTGAGTTACATTCTGAAAGAGTTGGCCTCTAGTCATGCACCAAGAACTCTTACTAATATTTTTTATATAATTCTTACAGAACTCTTTTCAGAACAAAGGATTTTGCCAAGAGATTGTTAATATTGATGACAATAAGGATTTGTGTCGCAGCACATGCCATTCACCTATGCCACACTACAGTGATGTCTTTGAATGAATGCTCATTGTTTTAAACATTTACTTTTGGTATTGGAATTTTTTAAAGATTTATATATTTTCGTAAATGTTATTGATATCAAAATACACTTAAATAGCAAGTTAAACGATTATTATATAATTTAGTAAGAACGGCGTTCGTTAAGGCTGCTTTTAACTAATCACGTATATAAATATTATGTGAACTTTTCATTGGATTAAAAATTGCACATAACGTGTAAATTATAAATAATAGCTATTTTAGACAATTAAAGTTAATTTTAAAACATGAAATAAAACTAAATATTTTTAAATGTGCGAATTAAGAAGCATTTGCAAATTGTTTACAATATATTCGTTTTTTATTATTAAACATTACCTTTAATTGATTAAATGGTATAGTTAACTGTATTTAAAGTAAACTATAGCTTTTTAATAATATTCCATTTATGATTACAATATTATATATGCTTTACCATGTACGCTAAGGCAATTTTTTTAAAACTGTTACAAATATTTAATATTACTGTTGCACAAGAAGTTTAGTTATAGTTTCATTTTGTTCAAAAATAATTTATTCCATACAAAGAACTTTCCCTATTATATTAAAAATTTAAAGGTATAAAGGTGTAAATAAAAAATTCTCCGCTTTATTCTTAAACATAAGAGAGATACAGAGAAATTCTTTATGAAGTAAAGTTAATTCGGAAAGCTTTTTTTCACTAACGTATGCACTCACCCCTCTGCGGAATTACGAAGACTATTCATAATAAAATAAAATATGTATACGCATTTTACCTTATCTAAATGTAGCACGTACATTTAGATATAGATATACCTAGTAGCACATTAAAAACTACAATGGAATCTTTTCTATTTTAAAATATTCCCAGAAGTGTTGATAAATCTCATCATCAATATCTTTATAAAATATAGACCAACCTTTCCACCTCGTACTACCCTTCATCACCTCTCTTTTTCCATATTCAAATCCATCTCCACGAAGCTAACATTTTTTTGCATTTTTAGTTTTCTGACCGTTTTAGGGGATAACACACACACTCTCTCTCTCTCTCCCATTCTCCCTCTTTTTCTTTCTTTCATTCTTTCTTTCAATGTCTGTAACACATAAAATATTGGACTGATTGACGACTCCATTAATAATTCCAAGTCTACTTGGGTTACGGATTCCAAATGCTTCACAGGAATTTGTTTTAATTAAAAGTGAAATGTTTGGAGGTCTAGCAGATATTTTATTCAAAGGGAAAGGGGAGAGGAGGTCGAGTAGAAATCCATGGAAATCAGTTATCACTTGTCAATGGTAAAATGTACCACAGTAAAAACATAATTTGCTCGCCATTATTCTTCCTGTGCTGGGTTTATTCAGTGACGATGTTAACGACATACAATGTCTTTATGTTTAGTATTTTTTAGTAGAACCACAAAAATGTCTGTTTCAATAAGTTATCATGTTTTTCTCATAAGTTTTGATATTCTATAATTTGCATAGGTTTTTTAAAGAAGTAAGCAATATTGTTTGGACAAAAATTAGTTAATTTAAAAAATAAAATATAATCTATAAAGAAAAACAATAACATTTTTAGAAATGTAATAACTTTCTGATTATTTACTTCGTGATAATTTAGCTCTTATCACAGAATGCAAAAAGGCTTTTTAGGATAAAGATACACATATATTAAGGATGCATATATTAAATAAAATTATGTGTGGGGATTAATAAAATGATATCCTTTTTATTGTATTTAAGAGAAATATATGAGCTGCTAAAAATTAACGATGTTTTACCGGTTTGTTTACAGCAATGTACAAACACTTAAAATATGGTACTTACATTTAATATTTGTATAATTTTCTTGCTTAAAACGTAAAAAATGCAAACATACATTACTTGGATTGAATATTAATGGTATATTAAATAATAATTTATATGCGTGATCAGTCCCTTGTATATAAATGCAATTTGGAATGTTTAAAAAACAATAATAATTATAAACTGACTGATCCACTATTCAAAATTTACGTACATTATATATATATTTAATTTGAATTCAATTTATTTGTAATCTATGCTCATATAGTATTACAATTATCATCAGCAATTTGTTGGATATTTTGTGCATATACAAATGTATATCTCATAAATAATCTTGCTAGATAACAAAATATTTCACATTTTGTAAGTATTATTGAAAGTAAATGTAAATTTACAATTTAAAAGAAATACTATATAAAATATTACAAATTATTATTTATACGAAATATATAGTACATAACTTGCATAATAAATATTCCCTTTAAAAAATATAACAATTCTATTTTGCTTTCCGACTCTCAATCTCTTTCTAAATAATATAGCCTATTTCTTGCGCATTTTTTCTATATTTAAGATCGTATTTACGGAAAAATAAAGGCTGAAAAAATGTAGAATCATTCATAAAGATATCTGAAGCATTGTCAACTTCTATATAGTGTTGCTTTTCTAAGGCTCTCTATCTCTGTATTTACATTTATGAGTATGAAAGAGTTATGCCTACACTCATCTGTTTTGCAGGAATGCTTACTTTCCAGCATATTATATCCGCACAGATTTGTTGTACATATTATGCTCAGTTAGATTCCACGTAATTCCTTTCTGTTCAAGTTGTTTTGATTTACTATTATATGATTTGCGTAGAGGTGAAAGTACGAATGTTGTTATGTACTACATATCTGTATAAATTTACTGAAATGAAGATACTACATATATCTATGTACCTATATACATATATTATACATGTATATATTACTAAATATTTGATCTTACGCAACTTATTGTCTATTTCATTTTTTCCCATATTCCCTGTCTTTCTAGTTTGGCTTAATAATGCTATTTATGTGTTATATATACGAAAATATTCTCACTTTCACTAAATTTATCTAAGTGACACTGAATGGGATAAACACGAAGCCTGTATATTTGTGGATTTCAAAATAATCCATTTTTAGAAAGTCAGAATACTTTTACATTCACACATACCCTTAAATCAACCTGTTACTTTTCTATTATTGTCCTACAAAGTTCCTGAGTGGGGAAATTTCCTAGATACATGTCTAGAGAAGTAACTCCCTCTTGTATAGGAATAAAATCGACATTTATATCAATTCTAGCTATATCCTTTCAGAAATAATTCTTCAAGATAGAAGTTAGAATATTCCCACGCGCATATACCTAGGAGGTGTATAACATATTTTACTATTGTGAACTTTGTTTCAATTTAATGCCTCCAGGAGTAAAATAGAACCCCCTTTTGTACCTGAAAAGGGAAAATTGATGAACCTTTAATTGAAACATATACTTCATGAATATTACAAAACTTCATAAATAAAGATCACGAATATTTTTGGTATTTTAAATTATTTTGCAAAGGAAAACGTATAGGCATGAATTAGGGAAACTAAGGTACTATGCTCGAGTGAAGTAATGAGCAATTTAGAGCTCAGAATAAAATATAAGTCAAGAAAACCACAATAATTCCACCTTTCAAATATGCTACTTCTTAATCCACATTATTTGCTTACTTGATACTTTATGTCAATAGTATTTGACAGTATTATATCTTCAATCGTCAATAGTTTTTAGTTTTATGCAAATTGTTATTTTAATATACTCGCGGGTCTTGTAGAGTACTTCTGTTAAAAAGAGTATACTGTTATCAGGGGGTTGGGCAAACTGATAAGCTCTAATATAATAGCGAAACAGCGCTGTCCTAGTCTCCTTTGGCATCAGTAATATACCGAAGTAGTATATTTGAAAGGTGGGGTTATTGTGGTTTTATTGACTTGTACTATGCTCTGTTTATCTTGATAACCTTATATGGAGTATACCTGTATTTCAGTTACGTTCACAATGCTCAAATCTGCAAGTTTTTCGTGTGACATAGGGTGGTGTGATCGAATACTTAAGTTTAAGACGTACCAAAATGGGAAATAATATTCATTGATAAGAATTGGAGCAAGTATGAAACGGAGCTTAGGTTCTTCTTGATTTCCTTGATTTATTTCTTCGGAAACAAATTCTATTTTATTATTTATGTGGTAACTATTAATTGTTAATAATTTAAAACATTTCTTAAGATTTGAATAATAAAATATGTTATGTACATATTTTTGAATGTTATCGTTAAAAATGACATAAACTCTTACGTTTCGTAATTGAGCATTTTTTTCTAATGAATAAAACAAAATATATAATTTATTGTTTTGTTTATTATATTTGTAGTTCTGCATACTTAAGCATTAAATTTATTAAAGGAAAGTCTAAATAATCCACTTTAAAATGTTGATTATCCACTGCAAAATGAGTTTAATAAAATAATTAGAAAATATCACCAATTAATGTAAAACTACACGTGGAAATCCTTACATTGTCCAAGTTCAAAGAAGCTTCGCATTATTGGATACGCCAAAAATATCTAACAATTTAGTTAGAAAGATGTTCTAAGATAAAATAATCAAAACTATTTTTTTTGTACAATAACAATTTAAAGGTTTTATAAAAATATTAATATAATTTGATATATATGGTTTGATGTTAGAAACCTTGTATGGATTGATGAATATTCATTAATATTGCTATAGTGCATGTATTAGTAGACGAAAATAGAAGGTATACACAATTTATGTGTCCTAATTCTGTGTTAAGTGTGCAACATAAAATAGTTAAAAGGTGAAATATTGACGTTTAGTAACACCAACACGGAGATTTCTATTACCAGATTGTATCAATGCGTCTGATGATATTGCATTATTGAAAAAAATAACAATAGGGCGAATTCAAAAGCGGATTTTATTTTACTGATCGATATACCATTTTCTCTAAACTATATTATTATACTTACAAAGTATGTGATGCATTTTAAAGCACTGATTACAAGAATTTGAGATTATTCTTTAACGAATGGAAAATAGGCTTATACCAAGAAGATGGATTAAATAATTTGCACGTGTTTTGAGTTAATATATATAATACAGACATGTTATACATTTTGTTTACATAATAGCGCGATCAATCTTCTCTTAATTAAATTGTGGCTAATTATTTGCGAATACTAATTAAAGATAACTTGAGAACTTAATTTCTGAGGCATTTCATGATATAATTATGAGTATTCAAAATGAGGAATTCTGTAAATTAATAATTTCACGAAATAAAATTTTATAAGCGTTAGACATGATTATGAACTTATGTAATGGAATGCTCAAATATTATGCAGACATAAATTGGCAAAAAATGTGTAGACAACTGAAAATGTAAAGAAATATAAAAAAACATGTATCGATTTATTAACAAATGTGTATACTTGTATTACATTTTTCTTACACGCGCCCGCCAAGCTCTCACATCACAGTAATTCACGACTTTCTTCTTAAGATGACAAAAATATTACAGAAGTATCATGATATACATTAACTATACTTAAATACATGAATTCTGGAGCTAGAGTAGTGGTTATATTGACTATATCTGTCGGGCTTTTTTGTGCATGCATATCCCGAAGGATGGGGAGAGGGGGGAGAGCTCATTAGCGTTGAGAGTGAAGTAGAGTTTTGAATCTTCAAATCTACATAGTTAAACCCAACTATTTTGTAACATATACTTCATATTGAAAAATTTGTCAAAACTATTTGTTTCAAAAAATTAAGTAAAACAATATACATAAATATGAATTTATATAATTTTGAAAAAATGTACATTTCGAAACAAAAACTTTATTCCGCAACCAATTCAGAATTTCATTAATTTCATTAATTTCGAAAGAGATATGCATTTTTATTTAAAAAAGGATTATTTAGTCATTTTGGCAAAATGGTTGCATTTTAAGGGCGTGGTCATGTGACCATCTCTTCAGCTATCGGTATATATTGGTGGCTTACGTGTAAGCCTGCCCCCTCTCTAGTATGGACAAGGTTAAACATAGTCTTAACTATTGATATACATGTGTGCTAAATATCTGGCTAACATGTATCATTGTACAAAAGATTCAAGCACTAAAGAGTTACCACAATACTTGTACAACTGTCGCTTTATACCCTACCTCCATTCCAGGAACTGGGTTGGGTCTGCTAAGTATACTTTTGATACAAGCTTAAAATGTTTATAGAAAAATTCAAGAAACTTGTAAGGGAGGAAGTTTTGCAGTATGGAAGAGGTCACTACTCTCCCGTTTCCTGTATGAGTTGAGTTCCCATTTTTGCAAATTCTCATTCATTCATTTGCCATCCTTTCTGCCCCCTTCACTCCGTGATTTTTTTTGCTCGTTTCTGTTTACGCAGGCAAGCGTTAACCTTACTATAATTGCAGATTGCAGTTATAATTTCGGAGCAAAAAGCTCACTCGTGTTTTGAATATTTCTTGTTCTGGTTTGAAAGATTACCCTTTTAGCACTCTTTGTTGTGTCTTCTTCGAAAATAAACTCTTACAAATAAACTGTCAAAATCTACGAACGAAGTCTAACCCCATTAGCAACTGAAAGACTGACAGAAAGACAAATACAGAGGAATTGAGGTCACCTTATTTAAAATAACAGAAACCAAAAATGTCAAAATATTGTTTAAAAGAATTCTCCAATGTTGGACTTTTTGTAGAAAAAATATTCCTTTCCATTTTCTTTAATATGCTTAAAGTAAGTGAAGTGTGCTACAGAGTATAAGTTCGATCTACTTTTTACTAACGATTAATCAATACACACGATTTTAAATTTATGAATTTGTAGCTCTTAGTGTGTATAACGAAAGAAAGGAATTTCAACTATTCAAATCCAAAACATTTACACAAAAATATATGCTATGGAGTCATATCTAAGAAATCAATATTATTATGATTTGGAAAGATAGCGTAAAAGAAAATATATAACTAAAACTTGAGTCAAGCAAACCGCAATGATGCCACCGCATTGAAATATATTATTTCGTTATAATACTGATGCCAAGGGAGACTATAGGACAACGCTGTTTCATATCAACGTTATCCTAGTTTCACTTGGCATCAGTAATATACCGAAGAAGTAGTATATTTCAAAGGTGGGATCAGTGCGGTTTTCTTGACTCATATTGTCCTGAGTGGTAATTGCTTATTACTTCACTCTTACAACTAAAACCTATTAGTCTTTTCGATCCACTGAAATATTATCCACTTATTTCTTATCAGATAAATATTTTTGAAAATAATTTATTGTAATTTTTAAGTACTTTCTTTTATTTAATATGTCATTTTTATTACCATTTTCTTTAAAAAAAATGAATATCATTGCCTTTTCATTACAAATATATATTTTTAAATCACCTATTTTTTAAATATTTTTATATTTTATAATGAGAAATAGTACCAACAAATGGTAAGATCCATAAATATTCGACGATGCCTTCGTTAGCATGGATTAAAGTATAAATTTTAATAGTTATAATATAATTTATTTTAAAATTTACACATTTACGCTTAACATAACTTATTGATACTGCTCAGGAGCGTCAGAACCGGGGGATAGCGGGCAGTAGCTTCCCCTACCCAAATATTTTCAAATAACGGGTCCTGCGCCTTAATGAGATTTAAAGATTGCATTAAAAGCTGTTGAGAAAATAAGGTGAAAATAAATTGTTCGTGTTAAGCTATCTGGGCAACTAATGTGTGTATAGTAAGTCGCCACCAAAGGCTGTTTAAGTGCCGGGTGTGCGTATAGTAATTCCAAAAAATAGATTATTGGTAGGTACCTATATATATTATAGATATTCAAAGTATTTCGCACACAAAAACCAATGAGCTCTCGACTGCCCTGCTGCTAATGTTGCACTACTATTTCAGCCACACAGGATAAAAGGCACCTTTCTTCTTGAATCTAATTTTTTAGCAGAGAGTTTAAATAGCGAGAGAGAGCTTGACTTTTGACTTCTTGATATTAAAGTCTTTTCCCCTTTCTCCTATATATATGCTCATGTTTCAATCTATATTTATTAAGATGATCGAAAAGAAGACAGATGGGTGAGTAAATTTTTTATTTGTCTAATCGATTTCAAGATGAGAAAAGAAGAATTGTCAGTGCATGCGGTACAATTCTTCTCACATAATTATTGAGGTTTTCAACACCTTCGAACTCAAATTTATAACAACTATAGACCGTTGACTTCTTCAGATTGATGTTATTTAGTCTAATGACGTGACGACGCTACGATACACAATTTGTCTAATCGCACTAAGTGCGTTGTGGAGCGGTGGAAGGTAAAATGTTTTTTTATATTACCTACCTGTAGACATTTTTTAGTTATTTATAACTTAAACTTAGGTAACAAAAAGTTTTCTTCTCTTCTATGTAGGCTAGGCAGGGAGAAGAAACGATCAGATTGGAAAAATATTATTTATTTAGTTGGTTATTATCAGTTTTATCAATTATTTTATGGATTAAGTAAGATTAAATTTTGCCTCTGTAATTTAGCTTATACATTCTTTTGTATACACGATAAAAAACATTGTTCATTTCGTGGTGGTTTTAATTAGTAGGCTATTGTTTTATTAAAAAATAGTCTAGAAACTGATATTTAAATTGCGCTTATATACAGAACTTTGTGACAAAATGTTTTGATAACCATAGCGAAGACTTCGTGAATAACTGTTTTGTTTTAAAAACACGTGACATTTAAATTATAATAACAAATCTGCAGTGCTTGTTTTAAAAGTATTATTTGTTACTGTTTTACGAATTCGAGGAGTATCTGCGGGATATATTATTATGCTTATTGCCTTGTAAATTTTAAATTTATAACATATTCTTTAATAAATTTCGAATATTTACTCAAACGAAATTAATTTTTCCTTTCTAGTAAGTAATTTCTTAATTTAGGCTATCCACTACTGAATTACATTTAAGTTTCCTTTTTATCAATATTTCAATTTTAAGAACAGTATATCTAAACAAATTGTAAGGACGAGGCGCCTCAAATAGCCAGGCATACGTCTTGTCGTCATATATATAGAAAAAGCGTTCCTAACTTTAGGTAAGAAATGTAACGAAAGTTAATTATTTCAATTTAATATTTACGGAAATTGAATTGTAACATTCAATATAAAACAATAACAAATGTAATGGTTATAATAAAACTGTGAATCTAAATTTTATATCTGGTAGGCATAAACATCGCAATTTAACAAAAATATTCAATGTATCTGTACTCCGTGGGCGTTTCATAGTAAATATAAAAAATTCTGCCTCTATTTTAAGAATAAGACATTTAGGAAAGATTTCAACTTTAACTTATGAATATGTTGTACCATCTAAATAGTAGTATAGGTCTAAAATTTTATAATACTCATTATGAAAACATGACACACTGTTTGGTAATTATTCTTTCGTGGATATAATACTTTAGCTACAATATTTTAAACATATTTAAGTCAACCAAAATGGTATCATTTCAACACATTTCCAATAACAAATTTTATCATTTTATTTAGCACGTCTTCGCGCAATATACACATATTACGAATATAAGAAAAAATACATTTTTACATCCATTTGACTAACTGTTAAATACATTTCAATGATAACAGGCATTGAAAGACAAAAAATCAAATTTAAAAGTAAATTACCGAACATATTATTCAAAATTATTTCGTATATTTGTCATAATGGAAATGTTTTTGCTTTTATATGACAGATTTTTCAAGATAGGCAGGTCGTGCCTCCATTAACGGAAATCTTATGAGTTGGAAAAAGACATTAGTGAATTACGATATAGGTGCAACGATATATAACTGTATCAGGTATATATGTATACACAGTAGGAACATCCATTTTAGTAGACTAAAGTATTTATAAGTATTACATAGATGCTTTGTTAAAAGCTGATATTCTAACTTTCCATTGTCAAGATGGATGATATTGGGCGTATCCAGCTAGGAATGATGTAAGTAATTTTCGTAAACGAAATTATACCCATAAAGTATTTAAGAAATGCAAAATATTTAGATGTATGCATGTTTGTATGAATACACCTTTACAATTAGAAGTATGTATATTATTTCTGAATTTATTAACAAGTTCTGAGATTTATAATATATTTAAGAGATATATTAAAAAAGAATACAATTACAATGCTATTTAAATACCTACAAATCCGTCTCTTAGATTATTAATGTTAAAACATTTATAAATTGAATTGATATTTTGATTAATAATATTATAACCTGCACATAAGTTATTGTCATTAATCGACACCTTCAAAACACGGTAAACTTTTCTTGAGGTATATTTTTGTTTCAATGTAAATAATGTATTTAGTTGTATTTATTATTGTACCCATTTAGATTATGAATATATTTAAGCAAGGTTTTTCTACCATAATGAATATTCGCGCGATAACTTGTATTAAATTATCACTATTTAATGCCCATAGTTTATTAAATTGATTATGAATACAAATAATACAGTAGTTGAAGTAATTGTTACTATATATAATTAACAATTTACTAATTAGTAATTAGTAAATTAATTGTCCTATATATAATTAGACCCATTGGTTGATAAACTTAATGCTTAGAATAAATAATTAGATTTTTTTTAAAGATAACAGATATATATACACATAAGTAATAATACATTGACATGGCGTAAAAATCGTGCACAATAATTGTCTGCATTCTAAAAGGGTTCAAACGAAATATTTCATGGTACATATAAATGACTATTTCTTAAACGTTTATTGTTAAACGATTTCCATTTCTAATTTGACTATCGTAATTCAATTTTATATAAGTGATATATTTTGCATGAATAAATTGCTATAGTGTATTTTCTTAACTTATTTACTGACATACTTATTATTCATTTTATACTGGAATACATAGAGTAATACATAGAGTATTGACTCTTATTGATTTCATATGCATTGCGTTGTAAATCTTCGTCATTATAAAATCGTTTTATTTTAATATATTTTATGTAAAAGGGTAAACTAGAAGTAGTGTTAAATATTTGTATTAAATTCATTTTAAGAGCAAAACATACACATTCATACAGTTCTAACACACGTAAGCTGTCTGTAATATATAATTCATTGCCTGTGTATCTAAAACTTTTTTAACTGCACAAGCGATTTAATTGTTGTGAATTTTAGAAAAAATATTTTGCAAAAACTTTTTGGTAGACGAGAAGTAGTATAAAACTGCATACAGAATAAATAAGAGTCGTTTCTCTATGTCTACTTTATGATATATATATTAATATACATTTTAGTGGATAATTATTTTCAAAGTGATTATCTATTGAATTGTATTACTCGTCATATACAAACCGACTGTATATTTTTACACTTTACAAATTGTAATAAAATAATTATTTTCTTTTGAAATTTCAGCACGTTGGTCTGGTGCAATTATTGTTTTCAAAAGATGGGTAACCTAACAAACCATTTTTTCTACATCTAGTAACTAAAAAAATCCATCACCGAAACAAAGTTACGTATATTTAATCCTTTTCGTATTTTGCTTGTTTCGTTCGTCGTATTAGCCCAATCATATACCCCAATAGTATCGTATCGTCTACTTCATAGTCGTTGTCGCTCAGTCGTACCAGGAACAATTATCGTATTATTTCGTCTTAGCCTTACAGTTGTATATATGAATTTCCTTTATTGTTCGTATCGATGGTATATTTAAAAGTCAAAAAATTTTGTATGATCTAATATTGCAGTAATTTAATGAAATATACTTTAAAGAAACGATCAATTTTTAATGTATATTTTTATTTTAAGTTTCAGTGTATTATACTGGCCTTCGATCTATGAAATAGCATATATTTAAATATTTAGCAAATGATTTTCTCAAATGGAATTTTCAGTTTTTTATGAAGAAAAAAGGTTATTTCAACGTTGTAAAGACTGAAGACAACTAATATGAATGCTTCAGAAAAAGTGAGTTCTACGTATATTATTTTTATTTCGGAAAACACAGCATTTATTTATAAATATATGTACTAGTAGTAATATCATGGTTTTTTAATATGTTACTATATTATAATACTATATAATATGTATATATTTATACATATATTATGATAATTTTTCCTAAGCAAGCCAAGCTGATTTTAGGTAGTTATAACACTAGATGATCTTGAAATGACAATTTTGCTTGACAGAACTATGATGGTTGCAGAGGGATAAGTGCTATATAGGTATATATGTATGTATAAAAAATGTGTGAATCTCATATTTTCTTCCTTTTTTCTATCTATTTTTTGTTGCTAAGTTTTGAGGCCTGATATTTAAAAAATGAGAGAGGTTGTGTAGATGTGGGTGATAGCATAATTAATGCAATTCAGTACACTGTTCAAATTCATATACTGTACTGTTTACTATATAGGTAAATCTTCATTCCTTTATAAATGTATACTGTATGCAACTGTATACAAATGTTTGTGCCACCCTGTATATTATTTTGTGTTACATTGTACTGATACCGTAGTTTAAGTATACGGGGGACAACGTGTTGGATTAGCGACGAGTGCTGACGTATTTTGGACTTACTGGCGATTTATTTGTTAGTTTATTTCATTGATTCAGTATTTATTCCGTGATAGCTTTATTTCATTTAGTACCTGTCTGTATTGCTCTGTTACAGTTTTATTTTATTTTATTATAATATTACCGCATTAAATATTATTAAATTTCTGTATATTCTATTGTCTATAGAGAATTTTCGAGAATTGTCTCTATTAGAAGTCTTGTTTTAGACATTATAAACTTCGTATATTTAATTCAAGTTATCCGCTAATCAACTATCTCACTGTTAGGACTGTATGTACCTCAAATCTAATTGTCCAATCAGAACTAGTTTGGCACTCAGCTACACACTTACAACGGTTGTAGCGTTGAAAATGTTCAGCCTACAGATTAAACCACAGTGGAGGCTTAGTTTTGTCTCCCGTTAGCATAATATCCGCTTCACATACACGGATTTTCTCACTAGTCTTCACGGATCGCCAACTCGAAGTCAATCAATTGCAAGCATTCGTAAATAACTCGCTGGTATTCGTAAATAACTCGCTGGTATTCGTAAATCATTCCTCACAGCTCGCCGACACTCTTAGGGATCCTTAAAAAGAGAGGCAAATTTTGTGACATTTCAAAAATCGTCTTACGATTGTTCACAAATAGATTTTTCCGTAAATAACTCTAACAATTCGTAAGTATTATAAACCAATTGTAAACCTCTTGCAACAACACGTAATCATCCATAAACTGCTCACAAGAATCCGTAAATGACTCGTTACAATTATTTGAATAATAATAATAAATTTTTTATTAAAAAAAATGACAACAATTTTTTATTTGAAAAATTCAGAAAACATATTCTAGGTAGGGGCATATAATATGGTGTGACGCCAAAAAAATTGCAACAAAAGGTTTTTAACTGATTTGGGCAGTAATAGGTGTCTATTATCACATATTAAAATCTTAAGGACTCCAACTTTCGGAAAGTGATTATTTTCAAGATGGCCGCCAAAATATTGAAATAAATCTCAAATTACCATAACTCGGTTATTTCTTACCCAATCTTTGTGATTTTAGTGTCTATACATAGGTTTTCATGGTCAGAACAGTATGACATCCAGCAGTAT
>JAYRBW010124001.1:0-16719 GCA_036023295.1 Invenusta paracnida | reverse complement strand
TTCCTGTTTAAATATCATTAATAAAAGATTTTGACAAGTTATACTGATTTTTAAAATTTTCACTAAATACTACTGAATGATTGACAATATATTTTATTAACGTAAATGACAGCAAAACCCTTCTAAATAGTGATTGCAAGTTTAATTATATAGGAGATTCCGAATTACGCATTTTAAATAACTTCCAGTAATTCCTCGAATATTTATGAGTTATCAGAAATTCCATTTAATATAGGGAATATATCTTTGCCGTGAATTACAAAAGATTTTACTGTGATATACTACACAATGACACTCAATAATATAAGCATTTAAATATATCTTCCAATTCACGATATATATGACATTCATACAATTAACATGTGTAACGTATATTAGTGGAATATGTAGGACAGCATAAAATGCTATAAAATATTTGATTGATACCAAATGATTGTTTGTATTGTTATTCTAAATACGAAATGTATGCATAATAATATAAAAATATAAAGATACATTTATCTTATATATAAAAGTGTCAGTATAATAAATAAATATCAACTTGATAATTATGTGAGACTCAGCATATTATAGTCTGCAGTCAGATTGCATCTATTCAATAAAAGTGATAAGCAAATCAATTACGATAAACATGAATTTTAATATTAACAATGCCTGTATACAATATGTCAGTCAGATATTAAGCCGATAAACATATTATGTACGAGTTGCTACATCACCCTAGGACAGCATATACACATAATATGTATCCGGGAAGATTTTGCTCATTATTGCGCAAATGAAGTTATTTGTTTATAATATATAGTTAGTTCACTCCAATAAATAGTTTTTTCCTGATATAAGGAAATATTTATCAAAATCGTTAAATGTTTTTCATGTTTCAGAAAATATGCCGAATGATCATAAAGTCACGCAAGTACAGATATTAGAGGCAGATGTATGGTTGATATTGAAAGTATGAAAGTATGGTTGATTGTGAAAGTCATGGTATACAGTACTGCCGAACGCGTTTGCTTAGTTGAAACTGTTTTTAGAAGTGGGATATCTGCTACAGCTAAACAACCTCGCATTGATCTCAATCCATTCGCTGCAGTGCAGAACGGGGGGATCTTCATAGGGGTGACTTGATGATCAAACCTGGCTGTATATAGCTATGTTTGCAGATTCTTAAACGTATAAAATATTGCAAACTGTATACTTTTATATTATAATTAATAATTATTATAAATTATAAATATAGAAGTTGATAAATTTATGTTTTATATATTTTATTCATTTACTACATACTATAAATTGTTAAACAATCTTAACCAAATGGATTATGTGCTGATTAGACGTTTTAATTGTTTATTTATTATAATTACCAATATCCAAATCTTATTTATATTTTAACGATATTAGTAAAATAAATGTTTTAAAAATTCACAATTTTTAGTTACTTCTGCGATCCAGTGTTGAATTGCCGAATGTTTAAACAGCGGTATTTTTAAGGTGTATACAGTGCATCTTGATGCTTTCTGCTATTATACTCTCCTTGATCAATGTGATATATATACACTTAATTTATATGTTTTCATTAAAATCATAGTAGTAGTAATAAGATTTATTTGTAGAATGGGAAGAAAGTATACAATTGTAAATAGGAGTATGTACATAAATAATATGTATAAAGAATAGAAAGTTATTAGTTATTATATGATTGAAGCTTCTTGGGGCGTAGAAACGAAATACCCATTCCTTGAATTTCCTGTGAGCAGTTATCGCGCGCCAGTCACCTCTGGTCGCGTTTCTGGTTTCGATTGCTCCCGGAGTCTTATCAATTTTCGTCGTTAAAGGCATGTCGTTGCGGAGTGCTTGGAAGTAATCGGTCGACCATGCATGTGCTGCCATTTTTTGTCTGGCTTTTTCCCTTATTGTTTCCTGCGCTGGCCATTTGAGTACGTCAAGAGCTTGTACGCTTCGTGTTTTTCCAGCAGCGACTCTCGCTGCAGCTTTGGGGGATGCGCTCTGTAGTGCAGTTTGGCAGTTGTAGGTAAAGTGAAGGAATGACAGCGTTTTTGCAAGAAGTTCATTATCTTTTCTTGAAAGAGATTTGATGGCGATAAATACTTTATTGAGTGCATTTTCACAGTGGTTTACCCACGTTGGTGACGGGTCTATGGTCATTCCAAGCACTTCAAAGCACTTCAATGGTATCGGAGTATGGTAGCGTAGCTTTAATTCTACTTGTGAACCTGAATTCCTTCGTCACTGAGTTCCACGGCGTAAAAGTTGCGATTTGCTTGGTTGAATTGCCAGCTTGTTTACTGCTGCATACTTCTCAAAGTGTTGCAAAGCGGTGTTCATGTGTTGAGTTGCCAGTTCATCGGTCTTTCCCCAAGAAATTATGGTTGTGTCGTCGGCGTATTGCACGAGGTCCAGCCCCCCCCTTGTACTTCTATTGTTTGCGAATGACAATCTAGAACATAAAGTTTGTATAGGAGAGGTCCCAGTACACTTCCCTGAGGTACTCCGTATTCTACATTCTGCTCTGCAATGCGGTTTCCGTTAATTATTTTTCTTTGTAGATAGTTGTTTTTATTTCTTTTTTTATAGATTTACAGTCATAAGATGTACTTAAAGAATATAATTAATATTTCAATATTAAGTATTTAAAAACAATAAAGTGTAATAGTAATACGTGTAAATTAAAATTAAAAGCGAAAAATATGTATAATTTGGTGATTGCACTTTTAATAATTTCTAAATAAAACTATTTAAATAAATTCCAAATGCATAACAAGTATTAAACACCAATTTCAGGGAATAAAAATACAAGAAAATTCACGATGAAAAGATTGGATTATGAAATTAACAACATTTAATTAGTTATTTAATGTTTTACACATAATAATATTTTACCATTGCTGCAATAATCGTTATATAATTTTTTTAAATCTTTAAACAGATGTTGATATAATTAAGATGGTTTAATATATTGCATAAACGCAGATAATACGAGCTGTGTTTCATATGTGCTTTAATCGTGACTATAATATATTAAATTAAGCATAGAAATTCATCAATATGTACATAGATTGGCAATCTAAAATATTTCAATTGAAAATGCTTTACATTTTGAGTTTGTGGCCAACATATATTATTTCGAAAAATTAAGTATTTGCCTACTCATTTATAATTAATAGAAAAAATATTTAATTAAAAATATTCTAATATCAATTTTATATCAATCGTAGTAATTAATAATTTATTAAGGATCTATATTTTGACCACAAACTTATTTCTTCAAAATGTTACGTCATTTCTTAAGATAGTCAATCTATGTATATAGAGTAAAACAAATATCTATGAAATAAGCTTAGAAATTGCTATTTAATTGTTTAATATAGAATAAGATGCGTTGTGAAAGCAGACTTAAACCATTCAACAAAATGTACACATCATAACGCCATGTTTATTGTTTCGTCTCACTAAATAAATGTGTACTGCACATGCCTCCCAGTTGGTGTCTACACACATTAATATCTAATTTTCTATAATAAAACTATAATTAATTGAACTGAAGGATACATATCAGACTTTTACTGTCCCCACTCCCTCCCCCTCAAAATACAAACATATATTCTCTACAGTGTAACACTTTGTGAAATTTCTATTCACAATTATTACTATTTTTTTTTAATTACATACATATTTTGGTCATTTACATAAGTATGATATATGCTTATATGGTATCTGTTTATGACACTTGCTCATTATATGACACCTATGTTTTTTATATATTGGAGATAAAATGATACAAAAACTGGTATTTTTTAATGACACTTCTCATCATATTACACCATTCATCATATGACCTTATTCATCATATTACATTTCTCATCATATGACATAATTCATCGTATTACATTTTTCATCATATTACATTTTTCATCATATGACATAATTCATCGTATTACATTTTTCATCATATTACATTTCTCATCATATGACATAATTCATCTCTCAGACAAAGATTTACTTTTTGATTCACAATATACTATCTTATTGTTACTTATTTTGTTGTTCCTTACCGTAAATTAGGGAAATTAGAGAAATAACCCTAACAAAACCAATATTAAAAATGCGGCGCGCTTAAAGCGTAAACAATTAACGAATCGATAAAGCACTCATCACATGGCACCCGTTCATCTCTATTTGTTAAATGTCAATACCATTTGTGACAGTAATTAGAGCTATCAATATTATCATATGACACCCGCTCATCCCCATATAACACTGGGTATCGTAAATTGTGTATAATTTTGTTCGAAATTATCTGGGCTAAAAACTGACTAAACAGCATTATAGCTACGGCAAAAACTATTATCTGTATAACAAAAATTCAAATCAATCGGCTGAATGTAATTATGATGAAAAAAGTTATTTGATGACATTCATTTATTTAATAGAATATGATGAGAGGTGTCATAATTTCGTTCTATAGGGGAATATAATATGCTAATTAAATATATATACATTATTGCTCATGTTGATATATTTTCTAAAATGTATTTATTAATTGCAATATATATTATTATAATTTCTTGTATTATGTTAAAATAAGTCATTCTTGGGGGGATAATATAATTATACTATTTTGTGAAATATTAAATAGTATTCTATTTGCAGGTTACAATTTTAAAAGCTTAAATTAATTTAATTAATTCTCAAACGCTGAGATAGTTAAAAAAGCATAACATGTGTGAATATATTTATTTAATAAAATAAACAGTGATTTTTTTTAAATAAAATCATAGTAATACTAGAATAACATCTCAGGGACAATATTACAACATCCTAAGAAGCTAATAACATCAAATGGAAAACAATAACTGTTCAGGTAAATAATAAAATACAGATGAATTGTTATTTACCGTTATCATTTATATTTCTCAAATCACATAATATACCTAATACGAACGTAAAAAGTAAACAAAGCATGCAAAAAATAACGTGCGTCATTCTCACATTCTCTGTCGTTTTTACCCATTAACTTAACGAGACTTTTCATTGTTGATCAGAAATTATGTCCACTATACCTCTTCTATTTCTCATAATGATTGTCGCTCCAAGGCTTTACGTGATTCATTTTATTCGGAATCTGCTTCTCGCTTAGGACTTGTCAAGTATATTTCTATTTTTAGATCTCTGGCTCGTTCCGTCGCTGCTTTTCGTATTTTTCAGGATTTTGTTTAATTTCGCGATTTTTGCTGTCTAATTATTACCATTTTTCTTCGATCGATGTTATTTGGCGTACAAAGCATTTTTTCTTTAAACTCAAATGTTTTATTTTTACCATATATCTGAAAAAATATTATAATCACCTAAGTTAACGATTAACCGTTAATGGTTAACTCAGGTGTTCTGAGTCATTAAAGGGAGACATAAGAGTCGTGGCTAAACATCTCTTGTTATTGCGAGAATTGTGTTTCTGGTGTCATACGTATTGTCTAGAAGATAGTATTTCAACAATTTGGATTGAAATTGTATACTATTTGATGCACAAAGTCATCAACGATTGAAGAAATTTATTACGAATTTTTACACAGTTCGATAATACACGTTAAAATGTTGGCGTCAAGTTTAGGAACATTATTATTATAAACATATATTATTATATTATTATATGCATGTTTTTTTCTTAAAATTTACATATATGATTTTTGGCAAACATAAATGCATTTTATATTCACACACATAATATAAATAGATTGCTAACTTTTATAAAAACGTTCAGGGCTGGTATAAAAGCTCCTTTACATTCTTTTTAGGTATCAATGGTATATTTAAATTAGAAAAGAAACTGTGTATACATATGTGCACGTTATTTTAGAACACTATTAGCAATACAATATTATGATATCAAACAACTTATCTCATGTCCAATTAAATTTGAAAATAATTATTAGTTAACTTATTTTTCTTCTAATATTAACCCAATTGTAATCTTATAATATGTCTGTTAATTGATTCTGCATACTATAAGTATACTCGTATTTCATTGAAGTTATTGCCTTTAACTAACATGGAAATGTTGATTTTATATAGACTTATATAGAGGAAAAAATGTACATCGAGTGATATAGAATTATCTGATTGAAATGGGGTTTTTTCGGAGAAAGAAATATGCGTAAAATACATAAATCCTGTATATTTAAATACGTTCTTATTTTTCAGATATCACAAAAAATAGATGGTATCAAAATATAATATAAGTGTTATACTGTCAAACTTTAAGACTTGGAAATGAAATTCTTGTTTATTCATTCCCTTCATCGATTAGGATTTTCGTAATACTGAATTAATAATCAATATTTTAAATAGGATCGTAGC
Organism: Invenusta paracnida; assembly: GCA_036023295.1. Classification (NCBI taxonomy): domain Eukaryota; kingdom Metazoa; phylum Platyhelminthes; order Proseriata; family Coelogynoporidae; genus Invenusta; species Invenusta paracnida. The sequence goes on along the minus strand of JAYRBW010124001.1, from coordinate 10,344 downwards.
TATCATATATGCAATATTGCGCAACTGTGTATACTAGATAATTATCTAGCTTCTAAATTCATGTTCAACTTTCTAAAAATAACTACGACGCTTACCAATTGGAAGTATCGTTTAGAACCGAAACTAAATATTCGCTACATGGGGGTCAAGTCATGAGTTTTCAATTTCAACTATTGATTCTAACAAAGTTGGATTAACTGACATCACACATGGTTCAAGATGTTAATGAAGAGTTGAGTCTGGATTATCAAAAGGAGAGCGATCTTGACTACGAGATTGATTGATGGAAACAGAGTTGAAGAGCAGTCCCTACTTCAGTCTTTCAGATCGTCCAAATAGCCGCCTAGCAAGTCTAAAGACCTATGCACACCGAACGCGGCGCGGCACATCGAAAATCCAGTCTACACCGAATGCGTCACAGTGCCGCAAAAATCGATACACTCTTTGCAGAAAATCGATATATAAACATAGAAGAAGCGGGGATAGTATGCTGAGTCTTGGCGAAATAATAATAATAAACTTTGGCGAACCCTAACCTTGTCAGTAAGCCGTGGCTAATATTGATTTTTGACGCGCGTAAAGATGAGAATTTTCATCATTGATTTTCGACGTGCCGCACTGCGCTGCATCTGGTGTGCATACTAGGCCTTTGACAAGAAAATAGATCCTACATTATATGCCAACATTGAGGCATGTTTTAAACTATTACTATATAGTACTGCCCGTGACATGAACAGCAATGCCCGAACTTAGCTTCAGTTCAATGTGTAGTTTAATATCAAACTTGAGGTTTAACTATGCCAGGAGCTAGATTATCGTCACTCGCTGTTATATATATTGTATATCCCCAATAACTTTGTGTTTTCAACCATCCTGAAGTTATCAAAGAATGCACGAAAGCCTCAAAGACTTCAGCTGAATACTTCATGACTATGTTCAATGAATTGTGCTTTCATAAACTCTATCTATACATACCAAAATGTTTTATCTTTTTATATATACATTTACTGCAGACCAATATGAAGGATTCTGTTTGAACTAATATACAAGTTTTAAATAAAATTATTAAATATTGTGTTTTGTAAGCTATATAGTAATATCATTCTATGTAACTTTTCGTGTATCTAAATACGTGCAATGCAGTGAAATCCAAAGAGTATTCTCTTTGACTTATTTTTAACTTTTTCATATATATGCTAAATTACTCACAAGATAATCACATTGAATGGATAGAATTATTTTGCATTAAAATAGAGCGTAATTAAATCTTTTTTGTTTTCATCTACTTTCAAATTAATTGTGACATAATAAAAAATGATATCTGTAGCAAAAGTATTTAAATAATATTAAAAAACAAAATGTTTAAAGCCCCCAAATAAATTGCGTACTATACTAAAAATCTTCCCGCGGTTCCGCCCCCTTGGAAACACATTCGTATCTAATTGGGAAATAAGAAAATATACAACCTTCAGACGTCTCTAAGTGTAGATTGCTTAAACGATAAATATACCTGAATTCGAATTTTACCGTTCGGTCTTATTATACGTAAAGTAATTTTATAGTTTAATAGTTAAGTGAAGAAATAAGTTCTTACTATTCATGCAATTCTCATACAGCTATTCTAACGTCTTATCTGGTGGTATCTTCAATTATAGCTATTCTAACGTCTTATCTAGTGGTATCTTCAATTATTAACTTCACAATTTAAAAATAGTAAAATCTTTGCTGAGTAGCTACTTTTTTAATGCTGTAACTAACCACTTATACTGCTAAATGCTATTATTCATTTATGAAATACTATAAGTTGTACAATAAATCCATCAGATATCATATTTATTAACCTCAATATATAAGTTATAAATCATTTATGCATATACTGTACGTAAATATCTTGAGCCTAACTCCAACTTTAGTATCTCGTTGATCATGTATATTTTAAAAGCAGGTTTCGTTAACTGTCATTAATTTATTATTTCAATATGTGTGATCTACTTAGTGTATATATATTATTTTCATTGCAATAACATGTCCTCTGTATAAAATTGTTTTTTAACTTTTATTGAAATCAGACATCATCATTTTTTTTCTTTTCTTTGCAGTTCAGCTATTTTATTTTTAATTAATTAATATACTAATTATATACATATATGTATGTATCCACATTATTGTATATTTTATCTGGTATATCTGACGGCTAATTTTCTACATCAATTTGTAGCTTCTAGTCTTCATTTGCAATTGTTGGCAACAAATAAGGTATAATCATTGTAAATTTGTTTGTTGTAAATATTTCAACTATTTTCCACTTATATTTGTAGTGCCTGCAGACATTGCTTGCAATATGTGGCGCTTTATAAAAATATACATATTATTATTACGATTACTGATGTCACAATTAGTAGTATGCCTCACAAATTAAAAAAACACTGAATATATTCCGAATTTTTATTATCGGTATAATGGTATTATAGTAATTGGGCAAATAAATTATGCGGTATCTAACTAGTTTAATAGAATAAAAGAAATATCCTTTTAACAATAAACCAATTAGAATACGAGTATATGATATATAAACAAATTTATTAAATTAATTAAATATTGACATACATAAGAATTATATTTCATTATTACCTGATTTGAAACAATTTTTTTATGTAGTGTTCTGTATAATATTGATTTAAACAGTATTTCTGTCAGATAAATCCAAATCATCAAGCTCGACTAACGGACTTTCCTTTAACTCCGGTTGGCTGTTAAAGATTCGCTTTCTTCCTAATGTAATAAGCCTCGCAAACGCAATCACAAAATACTCGAGCAGTTCAACAAAAGTTAGATATGAACAGCCGATCCAAAGACCTATAGTCCCCCCAAAATCGGCGAACAGCTGACTCGTCGTGTAGGCAAGGTACTCTTCAACTACATCGACACTGAGGTCCGAGGGGAATATTGTGATTGTCGCGAAGGAATCATTAATCTCGGACTGGTATTGATTATTATTCAGAGATCCAATGCCCAGTGAGTAGTACTCTTTGAGGACATAACGCAAGCTCGACTTGGACAGGGGCCATTTTCGTGAAAATGTGTTGAAACTGTAGGCTGTTCTTCGACAGGGCCGAAGGCACTTAATGTTTTGTTTCTCCCACAACTTCGCATGACCATCAAAGTAGCACGCGTAGGTGGTATTGACCCGCCTGAACAGGGCATCTGTGGGAAGGTATGTCGACTCGTTTTTGTACACGAGAGTCCCGCTATTTAAGTTGACGCCATCGTTATAGAAGAAGCGTCGTGGAAGATGCATACAGGTTGGCTGAAGGACGTTAGCCGCCCCTTGACAGAGGAGGGGTTTGGTCTCGTCAAAGCATTGGCAGTGCTTAAAGGTCCGTTTGTTCTTCCAGAGGTCTCCGCAGTCGTCCTGAGTGACCCGAGCATAGTAATCACAGTCGGCGCTAATATTTGCGGCCTTCATAAGATCCTGGGAGATGGATCTGTACGACTTGTGCATACCGGAATCAGTGAAACAGCGCTTCAAAGGGGTTTGGATATTGATGTATTGCTTCATGGTGAGAGAGACTATCGTCTGGCGCCAAGGACGAAGGGAAATGCTGTCTTTTCGAGTGGGGAATTTTGTGCCCTTTTCATGGATATAAACCTCATAACCAATAAGTTTAACAGCCTAAAAAGGAAATTAAAATAACCAAGTTGAAGCCATAGAGTAATAATATTACCTACCGAGAGAGTTCACTAATTAGCGCATTTAAATGTATACACCTATCAAAATTTACAGAAAAGGTAATTCGACCATGCTGATTTCGATTTTAATTTTAAAAATGCTCTAAAAAATTGCCTCCCTGATTTATGGTAACATACTATACTTTATTCCAATGAAAAGTGTTAAGTATATATTTTTAATAAAAATCCCTTTTAAAATAGATTTTAAAATGACTAACTGAAATCAAAACGAAAATAGTTAAAATAATTACATTTAACAGCATATGCTAGAAAAGTGTAATAATAACGTCATATAAAACCAAAAATGTTTGGTCCACACTATAATGACAAAAGAATTAGATTGTAAAGAAAGCTCACTCTTTTGATTCAAGCGGAAAATCCACAATTTTATAACTGCATCAAAAATATACAAATGTGCGTCAGAATATCAGCTGCAATAATATGTAATTTATAGGAGTATGGCTTAAAGAATAATAAAGTTTTTCGATAGCAGCAAATAACTAGTTTTGCCTACATTATTTACACTATATTGTACGGGCACTTTATTTCGTATTGCTATGACTTAAAAGTAGGTAAAACTAGTTATTTTCCGCTATCAAAAACTTTTTATTATTCAAGCTATACTCCTATAAATTACATATTATTGTAGCTCTAAGTCAGACGCACATTTCTATATTTTTACTTTTCATATCAGTACTTTATATCATGTACATTTGCTCGTTTGAAAATCGATATTTTATACTGTTTTTGAACGTAAATTACCACCGCATTGATGGGAATATAAAATAGCGAACTTTGAATATTTAAAACATATTTACGCTTATTTTACCTAGTGAATTCTCTTAATATTATTACTCTATAGTTGAAGCTATCTCATAGAAATGTTAACATAGAATAATTATTACATACACTCTAGTGAACATTTAACTCAATAAACCAAAATAAATTATTGTTAGTTAGATTGTTTAAATTTTACATTTTTTAAATCTTTTTTGTGAACTTATAAGTTTTGAAACGCAAAATAATTAGTAAAGTAAGCTCATAATTGAAAGTAGCAATAAAAAAAGTATTTTGGTAATTTAAAAAAAACCTCGAAAAAAATTTGCGTGACCCATTTGAATTGTAGCTAACTATTTTAACGAAAGAAAAAAACTAGGAATCAAAATCCGACACGAAGCCTCACCCCTTTGAAGACAAAGTCGGGAAAATAACCATTGCCCATTCTGAGAATGAAGCTAAGTCCGGACACTTGTGAGGTCTCCGTAGAGGACCTCTTCTTCGGGGAGAAAGTGAGACAGTTTCGTCGAACCGGATGTCGAGTGATGTGAAAATCTGCCAAACTGCAAAGGTCTCCCTGATACATACAGGCGAAAATGTTGTTGAAGATGTTGGAGTAAATGTCTTTGTTGTAGGTGTGCTCCCAGGATGAGACGAAGGCCATGTAGAAGGCGTTGTACTCCTGCTTGACGGAATCCTCTCGCGCCTTCTTCCCGTACATGAGATAGAGCCAGAACTTCTTCGCCGCGTCCAGGGAGAACACGTGACTTTTGTAGGGTTGCATCTGGCAAATAGTGACGTCGGGAAACTCAAAGGAGTACATCTCATTCCGGATGACGGTGTTCACCTTGAACTCGCGGTAATCAAGAAAGACCAGACCGAGCTGGTAGCTAAGTAGAAGGAAAGCGACTGATATTGCGACTGTCCAGGCAACTCGTCTGCCGCGATTTGACGAGAGAAAGCGAGTGTTTCCGGTGAAGGTGACGGATTTCACGAAGAGCTGCAAGTTTTTATTCACCACCGGAATATTTTCTGAGGTTTTCTCCTCAGACATCGTTTTTGTTTGGGGAACTACCGAAATGGTGATTCACAGAACTATTAATATGAAGATATGAAACAGAACGCCAGAAATTCACGAATTTAAATAGTTCCGAAATAAAACCCATCGTCCAATCAGAATCTAATATCCACTTTGACACGAGAGAGTAATATTTTTAGTTTTAGTAAAACATTTTCTTTATACAATTAAGAACTTATATTTAAGAATAACCAATCATTGGCAATAGCCGTATTTTTTAGACATAAAGTAGCTAATTTATCAACTTGGTTTCCTCGACATGTGATGATAAATTTATTACAGTTATTAGTATTATTTTGTTTCTATGGTGCCTGTGCAACAGTTCCTGTTTAAATTTAAATTCTAAACTCAAAATTTCGATGTATTCGGTTTCGGAATATTTACTATTCGTTATTGGAGATAATTGTATTGATCAATTTTAGAGCTCTTATTTTTTTATAGGATAAACACTTTTTTGGTGCAATATATTTGGAAGAATAATAGAGCAAATCTAATAGTTGGTAAAGTGTTACAACATTAATGCAAATAATGTATAAATAAATAATAAATGTAAAAACTTTCCTTCTCCATTTTTTATAAGTACATATACAGGGTGAGTCAAAAGTTAGTCTATCTACTCTACATATATAATAAATGTTAACAAAATTATATTTTCACAAAATTGATTAAATTAACAACAAACTATTTTTTAATCTATATTGAAGCTACAGCAGTATCGATTGCACTAGTGTCTATTCTACACATCATATTTTACACGACAGAGATTTAAATTATAAATTTATTACTCATTTTTGCACTATTATTGATGTTCAAAGTGCAAGTCACAAGTTTAGTATTAAAAAGCGTAAGGTATGCTTAAAATTATGGCGGAACCACAAAAACACAACTTTGGTTTGTTATGAATGGCATAATCGGTTTGCTACACCTCAGTCCACTCCCTCGTGTATCAATTTCAAGAAAATGTAATGCTTATGGAACTATATACAACTTTGTTAATCATTATTATGGAGAGTAGGTATACTAAGTTTTGGTCCACCCTGTATATCCCAAATTTCAAATCATCTCCAAATAAACACAATTAATAAAGTTATTCAAATTACGATTAATAATACATGTAAATATTATAAATAACTACTAAATAATAATATAATAACTTTTTTTAAGTATTAACAACAATAAATGTTACTTTAAATAATAGCAATTATAAATTTAAAACTTCCAATAGCATACTGATATTATCTACATGTTAAATATTTTATAATTTAATTAAGCAGGATTAAACGTTTGTTATAACACCGTGAAACCTATCTAGTATCCAACATGGCTTATTTTAGTGTGTGCAGCTGTAACCAATTTGTGCAATTGTACTTCATAAATGTTCAGTTATAAAAGTTGCTTTTATGCACTGAACTATATCATGCGTTCATTAACCCCCCCATATTTTTTATGTATATAGGTACCTTGTAATTAAGTAGAATTTTAAAACTTCACATGAAGTTAAACATATTAATGTTTTAAAACATATTCAATTGGAATAGTGGCCAAAATATTTTTAAATAAAACATGTATTGAAGTATTTACATATATTTATTATTTTTGGAAACATTAATTATATATTGAAAAATAATCATCCAACATTTATACCATACTACAAGAAAACTGTTTTTGCAATATTATTTGTAATTTATTACATGAAATAATGAGTACCCAAATCAGACTTTCGTCCATTCAAGAAAAAAATACACTTTTTATAAATATAAAATATGATTCATTCATTTTGAAAGAAAGTGTGCATGTTTATGATTTTACATTTAATAAAACATTGTCCTGTTTTTCAAAATATGTATTTACTAATTGTCGTGTGCACTAAAATCGTCTTCAAATAATTTTTTTTTTCAATACTATTCGAGTATATTTTATAATCTATATACTTACCAAAAGGATTTTTAATACAGCTTCAAAATAATCGGCATCCAGGATATGTATCGGCAGCCAACATATTTATTTGATTTCCAGCTCGCATTCTTCAAAGTAATATTTGTGTGTAAACATCGTTTGTCCAAACATGCCCATTTTCAATTCACAAGCATAGCTTCTTTCCGCCACGCCACTAAAAGGGACATAATTATATGTACGAATTTCGATTTCAAGACTTAGCTTACTGTTTACTTAGAAGCTCATTATCTTCGACTTAGCTCTCTCATGTTTGCATTTGCTGAAAGGGAAACTTCCCAAGCTACATGTATTTGAAGGAGTTGCAGCTAGATGTGTACTCTACTTTTGTAACCTTAGTACAGTCAAATAGAGAATGGTGTATGAAATGTATCTAATCACTTTCAGTTCAATAACTTTCCTTTAACAAAAGTGATTTATATACATAATATAATGAAGAGACCAACAGAGCAGAGCGATATACCGGGTTTTGACTCTTATTGATTCAGTGCAGCCTAATAATGCCGTACCAAGTCCCATGTTTAGTCATGTTTAGTTTTTAACAATTATATCAGTTTTGTGTAATATTCTTTTATATATTTAATTAAATATATAAAGAATATGGTATTTGCCAAGTATACAGTAAGTTTATGTTAGAATTGGTTGTACATGTTTACATGGTTGAGAAAATTCATTTAAATAATGTATGAGCAAACAATGAAATTTGATACATTTATGTGACCGGCTGATTCTCATATTCCTGGTTCTAGTAAAATTATTCCTTAAGGTAAGTTTGTGATAGAAAGAACGGCGTTACAAACACCTTCTTGCCTTTGGAAATCTTACTACTATGCCAGAATAATAATGAGTATCAATTCCCGATTGTGCTCACCGGAGCATTGACATGCAACTCTTATGGATGCACTTGCCACTCTCTCCATCTTGAGGACGACACGTCTCTGTTGAAAAGGCTGGCAAAGCAGAAGCCAAAGCACTCAAAACGATTTTTGAGGCATTGCATCACGGGAACCAATTGATGCCAAGCAATCTACGACTGAGTTCGGACTCTGTCGATCGCAGCTGGAAGAGGATGACAAGAAGCTACAGCCAGTGATGTCCGATCTCTCTCAAAAACAGTCAAATAACTGTACTAACCTTTATTGCATCACGAGGATAACAAATATTCATTAAACAAAAAACGGAAGCAAATAATGCATATTTTGCATAATGCAACATTTCATAATTCAAGAATTAATCAATAGCATTAACGATTTTTACCTGACACTCAAATATTAGACTATATTATACTAACCACCGTATTACAGTTTATATATTATATATGCCCCAACAATACACAACATATTTAACAAGCGGATAAATATATTATCTGCATCATAAAAACGACAGAAATTCAACATGGCTCATTGGCAATTATGATCAAACTTCATAATACAGAACATCACAAAATTACTGTTATTGTCACACAAATTAACATTATAAATTATCAAGATCATTATTATTAATCAATGGCATAGTTTACCGTCTTGCCCAGGACACTATTACTTTACACACGCAAAATATAACTTTTATGCAAAATTGAATTTTGATTAAGTTTAATCACCATTATAAGCATTACAATACTTTAATATGGCTATATAAACTGAACAAACAATATTCAAAATCGGGCAATGCAAATAAAACTTCTCACCGGAATTAAATAACATAAATATAACTCCAAATTTTTATCCTCTAATCATATAAGCTTTCCACAACATGAGATGATCCTTCAAAACCCTTTTTCCTGGCAACGATCAGTTATCGTTCAATCAGTCAGAGTAATCTATTGTCATTTATACTTTCAAAAATAAGGAACTTTCGGTCGACTGAACCAAAATGTTATCACAATAATGATGTAATAAATGATATCAGATAATTCCTATTCCCTTGCTCTACCAAATTAATATACTTAAGGATATTATGCACAGGTATCAAAACACAATAAAGATACAAATTTAGGAACATATCAAAGCAAAATATTTGGACATTAAATTACGGGACATCATTAGCTAACTCTACCATTATTTTATTCCCTGCACGTTATTTGAGTAGGAATTTTATTAACACATTGTTCCAACTTACCAGAGTAATCAAGTATTCTTCTAATTCCAAACATTCCAAACTCCCTACTTCACAGCGTCACTCTCGAAAGATTAAACTCCCCTCTCCTTCTTCTTACACTTCGTCAATCTTTTATTTCAGTATCTTTTTATATTTCATTCAAATTCAAAACTCAAAACTCAATTTTAATAACTCAAATTCTAACTACCGTCTCATACAAGAGCACAGACTATCACATACATAAGTTGAAACAATGACACAAGGTAACGGTACAATTTGACCTTGATAAAATCAAAAAATAGAGTGTTATTTTTGTTTTTGAACATCTCCATGCTAAATACCTTTCCCTTCTTAGTCCTTAATTTTTTTTTATTATTAAAATTTCTAAATTTATTATACTGATTTCTACTTAACATATATTTATATAACTATTATTAATTAATTCAGTCGGCAGTATTGGAGTGTTCAGTGCTCATCTTTTAGCTATGAATGTTGCATAAGTAGTAGGGAAGGTGTGCCACGAACTCAGTCACGTGACTACGACTGTTGCGTGGGAGGAGGGGGGGTAGTCTCGACCAATCACGATAGAGTACGGCCAGAACAGGAAGAGTATAAAAGGAATACTTGCGGCTGTTTTAGTCATTCTGTTTTCTTGCGAGCGACTGGACGGTCGTCTCTCCTCAATCTCTCTCGGCTATTCGTTTTCTTAC
>JAYRBW010123990.1:0-16721 GCA_036023295.1 Invenusta paracnida | reverse complement strand
CGATTAGTAGACGCCCTGGATTAGTAAACGCCCTCGATTAGTAGCCGCCCTCGATTAGTAGACGCCCTCGATTAGTAGACGCTCTCGATTAGTAGCCACCCTGGATTAGTAGCCGCCCTCGATTAGTAGACGCCTTCGATTGGTAGCCACCCTGGATTAGTAGACGCCCTCGATTAGTAGACGCCTTCGATTAGTAGACGCCCTCGATTAATAGACGCCCTCGATTAGTAGACGCCCTCGATAGCAATGGCGCCAATTTTGAGCCTTTTTTTAATAGTATCCGTGGGAATTAATCGTAGATATTCGGTAATTGCAGTTTCATATTATTAAATTGCAGTGATATTGTCTCAAAAACTGTTCCAGTGAGTAAGTAGTTTTTGTTCAATAATGCTTTGTTTATTTCCAGAATCACCTCCTAAGACCAAAATTGAAATGAGGAGTTCAGAAACACAGATTGGTGGTCCTCCAATACTAACCAAAAGTGTTGCTACTCAATTCGAGGAAATGGAGGAACCAATTAGATCTTATACAGGTGATTTTATTTTTTAATTTTATATTATTACTTAATATAGTTGGTATTCTAGTGAAATATTTCTTTATATCAAGGCCTTTATATACGCCTAAGTATATATAACCTATACCTTTATATGCCTACATATTATATTTTAAAATACTTTTAAAATATCTATACAGTCACTCATTAAGGCTCATTATTAATCAAAATTAAAATGTACACATATATATTCAGAATTTTAGGAATATAATGATAAATAGATCATGCCACACTTTTATACCAATTCATCGGATTAAAAAAAACATTTTTTTATTTTAATTACCCTTAAACTGTATACTTATTTAAATCTATTTCAAATAATATACATTCATGTATAATTAAATAACTGTCAATAATTGATTTAAAATGTTATGCTTTCGCTTAAGGAGACTAATTTAGAACACTAATAACAAAGTGTTATACTTGTATTAATATGTAGATAGATATCTTCATTATAACGATATTAAAATTTTGTTACAACAATTAATTGAATAAATGAAAAACAATATGCACATCTATGATTATAAGATACTGATAATCATTTAATTTAAAAAGGAAAAATAAATATAATATATATAATAAATATAATTATACTTCATTTAATACCTAGTACTTATTGATATTATATTTTATTATATATTATAATTTTGTCAAATACTAAATTGTTATGAATATTTTCAATTAACTAATCGTATTACAGCTGTGATGAATTTTCCTCCAATTGAAATTACTCATGACTTTTTTTAATAAATTAATTGTTTACATGTTGATTACATTTCTGATTAAATATATAGACATGTTTTTTATCTTAACGATGATGTACTTTCTTTGTGTTGACAGGAATGGCAGTTTCGTCTCTCAAGCCATCGACAACACCAAGTAAGTTTATTTTATGGATTCGACATGTATATTAGGTATTCGGCAATCCTTAACTTTAGTACTTAACCCTCTATAATATATTGCCTACAAAGCGTAAACTGAACTTAAGTATTCCCTATATAGAGACAGCTATCTAACACAAGTTTATTTGTAATTGGCTACTAAGATGTTGTAGGTGACCAAGTTCAATTGTGTACTCACGATAAGTAAATAGAGGCGGTCTCTCCCTTTATAATAGAATTATTGGGTTACTGGTATGCTAATTTGTAACTGGCTAATTTTGAGTGGTTTTAGGGATGTTGTTGTGGGTACTGAAGTTCAGTAGGGGTAATTTAGGGGGCACTAAAGTTCAGGACTAGCTATTATTCAAATTGAACAATTTAAATGAGTTTTAAACTATATTTCAACGACATACTAAAACATGTTTCACAGATACAGACCAAATTTTGTACACTATTGAATATTTTCTATATTCAGATTTCAGATTTATACTTGTTTATAAGTAGTTTTTAAAGAATTTTATTTTTTAGTAGGTAATAGAAATATGCAAGTATGTATAACTTAGAGGCAACAATCAGCAGTTAATATTACAATTTGAACACCATGTTAGCAGGCAAAACTAACTGTTGCATGAATGACACTAAATCTACAAATACATACATACATACTTATTTAGAGATTAAATTTTGAATAATGTACAAATTTCATTTTTTAACGTCCCGCTAAACAACGATTAATTATTTGGTTTATTTTTATTTTTATATTGATTAAATGGTATATATATATAGTCAATGTCTTTTCCTTTTAAAGATAAATATATTTATTTGATCGAATACAACGTAAATCAAATATTTAATCCATGTGAATTCGGTATTTTTTTATTATTCTATGCATATCTATTCAAATAAAACAGTATATTTCTTAATGAAGTAAAGAAAAACCTAGAAATAAGGTAGGTAGCATAATATCATCGATTAACAATCACTAACGTAAGATTAGAATACGGTAGATTGAATAGAAATTAAAATTCTTGAATATTAGTGAAATGTGTGACACATTTGTCAGTTTCCCTTGGATATAGTAAAAATTATAATCAAATCATGACTTCATTAACAATTACTCTCTTCATAGTAATAAGTATTTCTTCATTTGGTTTGAGCAAAATTGTTTTATTGACAGAAGAAGAAATTTGCACGTTATTTGTCTAATTGGGAGTTGGATTTGAACCGTATAATGCTTGATTGATTGATTGTTCATAAATTGTGCAAAGAAAATTAATACAAAACATCCTCTGAATCACTCCTCTTTGATCTAAATACAGATAAAGTGAACTCTACGCATGTTTTTTACTAATCCCATCCTTGCCCCTTATTTTTTTCATATAAGCGTCATTTCTTAATAATTTCATCCATATTTCGATATCTGTGGTCTACATACCGTCTTCAGCATTTACTTAACGAATATTACGAAATAGAAATTGCAAATAGTAATTAATATCCGATTTGAGGAAACCATTCATATCTTTCCGAATTTAAAGGATTGTGTCCATGGTCTTACATTCCATTCGAAAAGCTATTGATCTTCCATTAAAGAGCTTTATTGATCATATCAATGACGCGAGTCGTATACAGTTTAATTGTTTAAACTCCTCTATCTGAATATGTATTATTATGTATACTTAATAACATACTCAGATATATAATTATAGTCTCAAAGGAGACTATCATTCAACACTTAATTTTGGTATTTCAAAGTAATACATTTAGATAAGTTTTGATGCAAATATTTTTATGATTGTTAAATAAAAGAACATTAGAAAATAAAAAAATAAAAGATATGGAAAAGTACATGTTTTAAATATAACGCAGTGTATGTCTGTATTGAACGACCAAAATACTATTTATGAATCGTCATTCCCAATGTAGAAGCATTAGATGTATTCCTGTATATGGAAATATTTTACTATTTTGACCGAGTCAAATAAGAAAGAGCTAATGAATAGTATCGCGGGTGATCAATGGTATACACTGAAAAGAGTTGTATAACAGAATAATAAGATATTAAAATGATTGACAGCAATCGTATCCTTAAAATTTGTGAAAATTTTGCAAAAATATTAAACTTAGTTAGACAATTATAGAATACAATTTATTAATGATAGTAGATTTTGTCGTTTTTCAAATTTGACCATCCCATATACCTTCTGTTCCTCTCTCTTCTTCTGTGCAGAAATGTCGGCCATGGCGGGTCAACCAGACCCTCAGGGCTCCTCATTTGGCCAGGTGACCTTGTGTGACCCCGAGGGCTACTGGAACTTTCAGCCGAGCCGACACTGCCCCCTCGATCAGCACTTACGACAATGGCGATCAATTGTTCGCGGGGAGTGCGGCGGTTTTATTGAGAGTTCCGCATTCCTTCTGCCGGCCATTCTTGGCGGATGGATGCTCCGGGCTAGGATCTTGGGGGCGGATGATGGTGGTCTGGAAGTGCGTCTTGAAATCCCAAGAATTGATTACAATAAGGGGTGTCCAGTACCGCTTAAAGGGGGACTCCGGATGTTGGTTAACAACAAGATGGTCTCTCCAAGGGGATGTGAGTTTTCGATCCGTGAGATAAGACTTTCGTTTGTTCAGCTGAGAATTCCTATCGCAGGATTGAATAGTCGTGGTGGGATGCCTAATATCCGATTCCAGTTCACACCATATAGCTGATCGCCCGGAGAACGATTGTGTTCAGTATACGTACGCTATTACACTTTGAACAATAATAAGTGACACAAAGCAATAATATTTACATATGGTGTACCTTTATAATTTGGAATGCATTAGTTAACTTTATTATTAATTATTTAATATTGCTTATGAGCTTATGTTTATGCATCGAATATGTACAGTTATTCACATTTTCTATCAATATTTATGAAATTGTATGTTGCAATTTTGCGTTATTTTTATTCATTTCATTCATAAAATAAGTGTTTCTTTGTACATTTATGTCGGTATGGCATATACTACAAATGATTACTTAGTAAAATATTATATTATAACTAAAATTGAAAGTATTCTTCTTTTGTATAATATATGTTTGCTTAGAAAATACAGTTACAAAACACAGTATTATTGCTCTTCATATAGAATTTATTGCAAAACACGGACGATGCATATATTCACAATATAGAATAACGTTTCCACATATTTTGAATTTATTAAAATTAAGGGTGGAATGCGAAAACTGTAAACACGAACTAACTGAACTGAATTATGTTTTAAACGGACTTTTATTGTTGTTTCAAGAAGATACGTTTTTATCAATTTAATTCATTTTGAGGACCTCCTCAAGTTAGGATGCGTTTCACATTCAACCTTAAAGGGTTAAAAATGCGAATATTCAGATACTCAAAGGTCGTTTATTAGTCTAGCGCAGACGATTTACCTAACAGTCTCTTCAATGCACAAACTAAACAAAAGTTACAGTGCACGGTATACCTAGAATTTTATATAAACATCGCTCAGTATTAGAAAACTATATTTAGCCAGTTAATTGGAACAATTATCAATATATATAAATAAGTAAATAAGCAACATTATAATTCGATTTGACGACATAATTACAAAATTATAGATAAATTAACCAGATAATATTTTGATAAACAATGTAGTAGTTAGAAGTACTTTAAATACTTTACATAGTTTGTCATGATAGCTTGTACATTACAATCCGATTGGACAAGTTACAATTTATATAAAATTAGATGGATATGATGGATATTATTGAGTTTAAATAGCTTTTTCAATTTATTACGTCAAACTGTGGACAGCTTTCTGTCAATTATTACACAAAAAGGCAGATAGTGTTAACTTAACTCTTTTATGCTATTTATTACGTTACAACAGTGGGAAGGTGTAGTATCATTTTTGAAATAGTTTTATTAAATGTATTACGTCATACGTTAAATAGCTTTATGTCATAAATTACGTAGCATGGTCGGTGGACAGTTCTATCTTAAACAGATTTATACAATTTATCATGCTGAATTGAAAAGAACAGATAACGCTACGCTTTTCAATTGCATGATTAATTTCGTTTATTATTGAGATATATACCAATTATCTTAATATCATAATAATGGTAAATATAATTTAACCATATATACTTACATTGAAAAACTTTATATTAAGCTATATTTTTAATAACACTATATGCCAGCCAAATGTAATTTTTTGGGGGTAATTTTTACTCAGAATGTTATAAAAGTAAATATTCCCCTCAATAATTGTTTTATTTTACTTTTCTACATACATTTTAATTACATACTGCATTAAAGGAATTATCTGTACCTCAACTTCATCTTCCCCAATTTGTGAATTTATACAAATTAGAAAGATCATATTTTAAGTTTTATCAAATTGTCTTTTTGTAGTTTACATTACTAGAACCATTTATAGACTTATTTTAAAATCAGCAAAAATACACACATACAAAGTTAATAAAGAGTAAACTATTACAATCTTGCATAGTGAATGTTGAAAACAATATATAAACATTGAAACAATTACCTAAGCAGTTCACAAAAATTTGGTTATATAGTTAGGTTTTTAGTATTTAACTTTAACCAGTCAATTTATACACATTTATTATATTTATCTAAAATAGTAGTTAATGACATATTTTAATTGCAAATATTTGATGTAATAATAGCATTTTTAACAGTATTCTAAAGGTATACAAGTTTTCTAATAAAGCCGTACTTCCTGCTTGCTCCTCAGCTAAAATGATAGGTCAATCTTAATAGTCAACGTTTAAAGTTGCTTTTAGCATATTTTTTTCTTCACAAAAATAACTTCTAAATAAAAATTCAAGAAATTAATCCAGGCCTGGAAACCGTTTATTTATAATTGTACAAAATTTACAAAATGTATATACTTAAATAAAATTCAGCAGGTTATTGATAAAAAAATTAAATAAAATAGTGATTAATTTGGTTCAATAAATACATAGCAAATTATTGGCAAAACATTGTGATTGGCGACCCGGCTTCATCGTTCAAAGCTGTGATTCTTATTCGTGCAGGAAGATCGTTATCCTGAAACAAATGAAAATAGCACCTCCTAGACATACTACTATTGAGGGAAGTATGTATAATAATTCTATAATAAAATAACTGATAAACAAAAACTTGATTACATTACCAACTAAGTGATTAAAACAGTCGACGTTCTATAAATAAACTTGATTAGATGAAAACTCATTCGATAAAAAATTATATAAGTGTGTATTGTCCATCGATCAATATGACAATGTATTAATATATTGTAATAATTGTAAACTCTCTCATGGTAAACGATTCTGTTAAGGGATGTAATTAAGCTATACTGCAACTGATATAAAAAATGTCAATTTTATATGCTATATATGTTTAAAAACTGTTAAAAATGTAATAAATAAATCGATATAATATATATGGCATAAGATGTACCTAGCAAGTTCATGAAAATAAAGAGCGAAAAATTCAGAAAAAGTATGGTATTAAGAAACTCATTTTTAGAAAACATTAAAAATAACACATCTACATAATATGATACCTCTCTTATATAAATATACATGTATTTTAATATCTTACTTTTTATGATCATGCCAGACAAATATATTGTACCTACATTTATTGTACTTATTAATAAATAATGTTTTATAAAAGTCTAAAATATAGCGCATACTTATTTTTGGTGTCTTTAAAAATAAATATATTCAATGGATGAATTAAAATCTTCATTATTGAAATAGTTTATCTTTGAACTATTTAAAAAAATATTCTGTATTGTATCTTTTTAGGATGATACTTGAAAAACTGAACAGATGACAAATATTTATAATATTATGCACAGATTAATCACATATAAATACTCAGTGATGCATTATTTATAATATTCCTGATATGCATATAAATTCTGAAATAATTTAGTACTGTTACGTAAAGAATAATAATTCTTTAGGGGAATTATGTATTATATCCCATGCATCATTATACAATATATATACATACTTACATAAAAACCAGACACAGGCAAAACCACTATTAACAAAATTTTATTAACCTAACTAAATTATCTTTGTTACTGTATATTTTAAGGGGATGACTGTTCTCTATTTTTTACATTACTATCATTATATATGTAGTATATATTTGTCGGTACTTAGTTTCTATAACGACATTTCTATGGGTAAGAACAAGTAAAAATATATAAAGTAAATATATAAGGAGCGCATATAAGGTAAACAAAGGGTAAGCAAATAAAGTGGTTTAAGGGAAACGTTCTGACTTATAATATAATTATCACTTTACTACCTATTTAGTAATAATTAATAATACTAATTGTCACCACGTTTTCTTTAAACCACATTATTTGCTTACTAGATACTTTATGTGAATTGTACATGACTTGTTCTAGTTTTTATGAAAAATTTTGTTTTAATACACTAGTAGGCCTAGTAGAGTACTGCTTCTGCTTGATTTATTACTGTTATCAATTGGGTTAAGCTAGCTGAAGAACTCTAATAAGAGCGAAACAGTGTTGTCTTAGTCTCCCTTGGCATCAGTAATATATACTGAAGTAGTGTATTTTTAAAAGGTTGCATTATTGTGGTTTTCTTGACTTATATTATGTTGAGCGAAAATTGTTTCTTACTTCACTATTAGGGGTAAGAACGTTTTCAGCTTCGTTTCCCCAAATGTCTTGTGTATATGTATGATTTCCAAAATAAAACACTAATATTCTAAAGTAATCTAACTCTGGAAAATACATATATCAATAGTTTAAAAGTTTACCCATATCAACAATTTGTAATTTATATTAAAATCTTATCCAAGTCATATTAAATGTCAAACACCCAAGAAATTGTTTCAGCATGTTATAGATATATGAAAATATTGTAACATATAAATAATAAATTATTGAAAGTTATAATTATATTTAAGTAATTTAGTTATTCATACTATTGAGGATAGATTTCTTAGTATGCTCGTATAATTTTATTTTATGAAGTACATTATTAAGTGCTATCTTTTTTGCAATGTACCATTTTACTTTAAAAAACCAACTGAAATAACGCTGCAATAATATTTCTAAATAAAAAATGAAAGCGTATGTTCCGTTAACATCATGAGTATTAAAATTACAATGAAAACGATTACGGACATCAACAATTCAAAATGTTTAGAATAAAGTTCCAGCGCTGGAGTAACTGGAGAGTGGTCCATGTTTATCACTCACCTTGCTTCATTCTTATCCAGAGAGCTGTAAGATTTCTAACCTTCGGAATAAATACGCGCTTTCTAGGAGGCGCGAAGTCGCTAGTTGCTGTATCCGACACAGGTTTCATGTTTTTCATGTTGTGGCCTTTGAATTCTACCGAATACCCGATTGTGTGTGTGATTCTGAATTTAGGTTGACCTCGGGGTTTCACTGCGACCGAGGAAGAGTCCAAAACTATCAGGCTCACCAGGATCGGGATTATCAGAGATAGAAAAGGTCCAGCAGACATACCAATGTGAAGCTTTGGACTTGCAATAATGATGGATACTCCAAGTACCTAAAAAGCTATACCAATGCAACTCTCATTTAGGTCAAAAAAGGAATTTACTATCTGTCCTAAAACATGATGGCTAGTACAGCCTTTATAGCGTGATATTTAGTCTGCAAGGGGATGGCGTCCACTCCCTCGCATCCCTGCTCCCACACATATGGTTAGTCATTCACCTACCGGAAATTAAGTCGTAAATTTAGATCTTTTCAAAACTCTATAAACTTTTGTATCTACCTATATATATACATGTAATAGAATATACAGCAGTGAAATAGCTGTCGACAGTTATAGTTTGGTCAAAAGTATGTCAATATTGAAACTGATAAAAAGTGGAGCGTGCGTGGTACATGCAACATGCAGTCAAGAATTCTAATTATTGGAAAAGAGTGTGTAATTGCCACATATTTTAAATATAAATATCTTTTAGTAACTATAATGGAATGCTATGTGAATAGCAACGAGTGAACGATAAATAATTTATTTCATCCGAATTAGAGTAGTAAATTTTATATAGTAGACTTTTAGTTTTAGTAATAATGATTAGCTTTACAAATTTATTGATATTTAGTTTCTCTCCGAAGCAGTATAACTTCAAAAGGATCTACATAAATAACAGATTAGTGCAATTCAACAAAAGATGCAGAATTTAAAATAATCTAAAACATTGTAAATATCTTCAATAATTTACATAACATATATTTTTAACTTTATTAAATATTTAAATGAGCCATTTATGTGTTTTTACACATTAATACACACTTTTAGATTAGAATATTATTAATTTAATTATATATAAGTTAATATATTTTATCACCTTTGGAAAACTTATAAAAAACGTAAAACGTGCAATATTATCATATGTACATAGTTATAGTATACAAATATATATATATATAATAAGATACATTTTAAATAATAGGTAGTGATATGATTAAATATCCAGTATAAATAATATACTGCATAATGATAATGATAAATATTGTATACATAAATAGTCTCAACTACTTATCTCTAATACATGCACTTGTGAAATCGGATTTACCTCACAGCACGGCTGATCTAAAGCATCTATAGATGTAAGTGTGTAAGTGGGAACAATCGATTCCGTATTGTGGGGCAAAGATGACAAAAAATGTTGCACTGACTATATAATCATATTATCTTATTTTTGCTCTGCAGGTAGCAGTCAGCAAAGTATATTAAAATTCAAGTAGACAACATTTAAATTGAATATATTCGATAGTGTTTCTACTTGTGTAAATTTTACTATAAATGTTACTATGTAAAATTGTTTTTATTACACGTTTCTAACAAAAACGAGTTTTCTTACAATGCATCTGATATAAAGTAATAAAAACATCATTCTTTATTTGTCGCTAAGTTCACGCCAGATAATTTTGGCTGTGACGTTCATTTTGAGATATTTTTAAGATATTTTCGTTAATTAAAATTTTTGAATTTAGATAACTTAAGGCTAAGTACAATTTGCACAAGAAACTATTTATTCTGGTTTTGTGGTCATATTAAATCTTATGGTAATCGGTAAAAATATTGTTAAACAGTATTACTA
The DNA here is from genome assembly GCA_036023295.1 of Invenusta paracnida. Taxonomy (NCBI): domain Eukaryota; kingdom Metazoa; phylum Platyhelminthes; order Proseriata; family Coelogynoporidae; genus Invenusta; species Invenusta paracnida. The sequence continues at coordinate 6,138 of JAYRBW010123990.1, read as the reverse complement.
CTATAAATGAGTAATAATTTTGAAATATTTATTAAAAATACAATTAAAAAAAATTGTTTTGAAAGATAACATTGAATTATTTCTTGTCAGAGTTCAAGCACGCATATTACTTTGAAACTAAGTTCCAGAGAAATTAAATAGATAATGACTCTTTTGGATTTCATATACATCGCGCTGTAAATTTTTATTTTAATGTTATTGTAAATATTAATGTTGTAAGTGTTAATGTTATAAATGTTAATATTGTAAATATTAATGTTGTAAATGTTAATATTGTAGATATTAATGTTGTAAATGTTAATGTAAAATGATAGAATAAAAGTACTATTTAAAAGAAATTTTATTAATTTTAGGAGCAACTATATAATATATTCATACGATTTTTATTTACGTAAATTTTGTGTAAAATATAATTCATTTCCAGTATTAAACTGTTTTGCTATATACATTATTATAGATAAACTGTTTCGCTGTTGTCGGTTTTGAAAACAATATTTTGCAAAGCTTTCGAGCAGCCGAGTAGCAGTATTAAACTGTATACAGAATCAATAATGGTCAAAACACTGCGTTTTTTTACTCTATGCTGCATTTAATGAGATTATTACATTCAACTTAAAACTTATTGTAATGTCTTCTTCTTTTTAATTGTTTTATTACATAAAGAATTTCCATATTTTAAATAAATAAACTTCATAAATTAATTAACAACTTTTATATATTTTACTAATTCCAGAAATAAAATCTGCGAAAGTAATCTACAAATTATTTCCTAAACATTATTCAGAAAAAATGTTATAGAGTAATGCACGATAATACATTATTGCAGTATTACCACTATAGCATAAAATACTAAAAGATTATATAATATAATTGTAATTTTTAAATCCTAACAATAATAAAAACTAAGTATTTATATTTTTACTTTTCATATTGTATTTTATGCATTTTATTTATCAAAACCTTATTGATCCGATATTTTATTATTTAACTTCCATGCATACAAAATTTGTAAACACTATTACAAATTCCCCACTCATTTACATTCAGCAAGCTATATTATATAAAATTATTTAAAATTCATATTAGACCTAATTATATTCCTTCAATGGCAGTAAGAGTAGCATAGTTGCTATGTAATCTTATTTTTAGAAATCGCAATTTAATTCCACCTAAATGAAAATTTTCAATATATACATTTATTTTCTAAGCTATTCAGATTAACTTAAACATTTTTATTTTCAATTAAATTATATAATATTTTTGTAGATTGAAGAAGAAATATAAAAATCATGGACGTAAAAAAAGAAAAAGACGAGGATAAAAATAAGGAGATGAAAAGGAACTAAGAAACATATAAATTGACGAATGAAAAAGGAAGAATATATATAGAATTGAAAAAAAACAGTAAGAAACTATTTAAAAAAGAATAGAAAAGTAATAGCATGGAAAGAAATAAGGGAAATTAAAAATTTATAAAAATTACACAATTTCACCTTTTTATAGAATATATTATATACAAAAAAATATGACAAACAAAAATAATCAAAATTCTAACTTTTTCTAAATTTTTAACATAATATGTGTTTTCTTCTCTAATTCCAGTAAAACAGTTAAAGCAGTGGACTCTACCATGAAATACCATCACTCTTTCTTTCCAGGGCTTAGGAGGGGCATTCTCTCTTCTTAAGCATCTCCTCCTTTCCCCCATTATAGGTACCTTCCACAAACTAGACTTTTAGGCGTCCACGAGGTCGGAATAACCCTTATCTCAGACTGTGGTGTTACATGTATCGAAAGAGGAACGGGAAAAGAACGTCGGAGCCAACGTAAAGGTTATAAGTTGACCCATTTAACGGGACAGAAATACAGAGTCAACGAACGATTCTGTCACGCTTGACAAAGTCCCCAAGATATTAATTTAACTTCTGAGGAAATGCATATACATCATACCTTGGTATGTACATACATATATAGACAGGATGCCGTCTGCAGTCTGCACTAATAAATTATTGAGAAGATACATTAGAAACTTTGGAACAAGCCTCTTCTTCAGCGCTCTCCTTTTGCAAACGATTATCTCATATGAAAGAGAAGACTCTGAAGCATTTGATCTACGCCGTCCAGAAGTTGGATGGTCCCATGCATGGCTGATTGTCGTATTCTTGTCCTCATCGCAGCCTCCTGATGTACCTGTAACTCCAGAGACATTGGTTTTTGTCGTTTTCTCTTATGTAAGTATAAGAAGTCTACAAAATGTTGTATATATACAATAACATGAATTATACTTGTATAGTTAATCTACTCTAGATATAAATGTTTATTGTCAATACATTCATACTATGCATATTATGTACTGTTTTGTAATAATCATTTTTAATGTATCAATCTCTCGTAGTATATATTTAAATATAATCTTTCCTCGTTATATACATACATATGTAGGATACACTCAAATAAATTTTGTTTTATCACTAAGATATCTACAAGATAATAGAAATATATTTCAAGCATTAATTATAATATATACAGTCTATGAAAACCAGAATTTATAATTATATAAAGAATAACTGATTAATTAATTAATCTGCATACAGTAGCTGAACATTTTATGGTTTCTTCGTAGATATATAGTCTTCAATAATATAAATACTAAAATAGAAACAAAACTGTTCAAGCAATGAATTTAATAAATTGTTATTAATAAATTTCAAAAATAAGTTTGCAATGAATATACTATGTATAATTTAAGTAAAAGTTGCTCAATACTTTCTATATAAATAATTATAAGAACAGATTTGTTTTAATTGTTCTAAAATAATAAAAAAGAAAATGCTTACAAAACCCCTTTTATAGAATAAATAATGTTAATATAAAAATGCATATATATAGCAACACTCTTAAATCATTTATAAAACATAAATGAGTGCAAACTGAAACCATTCATACTTTTGCAAATGTGCGTTCATATTTTAATCAAGATGGGGTGAGTGCAGTAATCGACGTCAAACATATACTTCAAATTGAGATTCTTAAACATTAAGATATCTACTAGCTCGGTGGACAAAAGTCAATAGTGATTCCCACTCCTTAAAAATTGAGCAATCAAGGCAATGATCATCGAATAATGTGTTTTATCAATCAAATTAGTAATATACTTATAATAATCATAGTTAACCTTATCAAACGAAAAATTAAATTAATACATAATGAATTGCAATTCGAATAGATGACAATATCACTGAACAAATTTCATATCTCTGTTTAATTGCAAAAATACCATATTTATCATAATAAGGTCTTCTATAAATTCATAGATTTTAAAAAGACTGGATTTAGCCCGAAGTACTATAATGGCACATAATAAAAATAATACATTGTAGAAAAGAGGGTGACAAATTGTTCTAAATACTTATGTGAGAACAATTTCAAACACTAAAGCTTGACAATAAACAATTTACATTTTGCTAGTGATATTGATCTTCAAATAATTGGAAAGAGCTGGTAGAAATAGAAAATAGGCTGGAGGAAGTATCAATAAGACACCCGAAGGGGTTAATAAGCAAAAGGTTGAGCTAGACGTGTATAGGTAGAGCTAGATGTGCAAAGGTAGAGCTAGACGTGTAAAGGTAGAGCTAGATGTGTAAAGGTAGAGCTAGACGTGTAAAGGTAAAGCTCGATTTGTAAAGGTAGAGCTCAACGTGTAAAGGTAGAGCTAGACGTGTAAAGGTAGAGCTAGACGTGTAAATATGGTAGAGCTAGACGTGTAAATATGGTAGAGCTAGACGTGTAATGGTAGAGCTAGACGTGTAAAGGTAGAGCTCGACGTGTAAATATGGTAGAGCTAGACGTGTAATGGTAAAGCTAGACGCGTAATGGTAGAGCTAGACGTGTAATATCAGAGCTCGACGTGAAAGATAGAGTTCCACGTGTAATGGTTGAGCTCGACGTGTAAAGGTAGAGCTACACGTGTAATGGTAGAGTTCGACATTTAAAGGTAAAACTCGACGTGTAAAGGTTGAGCTCGACGTTTAAAGGTAAAGCTCGACGTGTAATGGTTGAGCTCGACCTGTAAAGGTATACCAACTAATATCCACTATAAATATTCACTTATAGAATATCGTTATAATTGTTAAAAACTATTTTAAGATGTTAAAATTATCTTTTAACTTTCAATAATAATTAAAATTTAGTATCTTCATAAATTTTACGTTGTTTATTGTTTACTAATAATTACATTGTAATAAAAAATAATATAAAGATCCCATAATTGGTCGTGAAACAAAATTACGCATAATTTTATGCAAATATTCTCATTGGGTAAATCTATTAGAAATTCAATTTTTTTTTTCAAGTCTCAGAGTAATGACATTTTTATTAATTTTAGATTTAACTGATTTTTTAATTTAGAAAATATTTCTTTATTTCTGAACTTACCAAATATAAAAATAAAGACCAGAAATAATAAAAGATATAATAAGACTATTTGATTATCCTTGGAATGGGCATCTCCAAAGGAAGCAAGTTAGTTGAAAGTTTAAAAGATACAGAAAAGAATATTTTACAATAATGTATGTCGGAATCTTACAATCCAATCAATACAATTAACAAAATATTTAAAAATATGTCACACTGATGCACGATTTAAAATGTAATTTCATTTTGTAAATTGAGTGATACCACTAATTTTGAAGAAATCTATAAGACGTAATGTCTCCATGTGTGTAGTTATCGTATAGAACAAACGAATACATCAATTGACTTAAAACATTAAAATCACATTTTTTTATAAAGAAACATTAATATATTCATCGGATGAAAATTGATACCGTAATTATGTAACTTTATTTTTTTTAAATATGTAATTTGAAGAACTGAGATGTTGGTATTTCTCAGTTTACTTTATGTAGATATATGTGTTGTTTCCGTTGAAGTAATTTCCGTGTGATAAATAGTTCACATTTAAGATACAAATAACACGCTACATATGTGCAATTTGATGGACGGACTTGAAGGACGTTCCAACGAGTTACATAAGGAGCTTTTAAATTCAACAGTTTATGTAATACATAAATTTATTAAGAATATTTATATTATTAAATATTCTAATAATATTTCTAATTAAGCTACTATATGGTTGTTTTCCATTTTTTGTAACTATTTATACTATTGATTATTATTATATCATTTATTACATGAGGGACGCTATATATTATGTATAGTTTTTTTCAAATTATTCATTTAATATTAAAACTATAACGATCTCGTCGTTCTCATTATGAAAATCAATATCTAAGTAGCATTTAAACTTTTTAAGTAGTTTTCAGTAAAAAAAAATATGGCCTCAAATAATGGAACCATCAAAATAGTAATCTAAATTGAATTTACCCCATTACATCCATGTATGTAACAAAAATATGTAAATTTGTCAAAATATAGATATTTCATAACATTAATATATTTATATATAAATAATTTTGCAATTATTATATATTTCTTCTATTTTGGAAAGAATTTATAATGAATTTGTTAAGATATTTTTTATATATTTTAAATGTTCTAAGTGTTTTCAAATATTTCAAAATGTAGTATGTACAAGAACAAATAATTTACTCTAAATCCACTCAACTTATAAAAATTCCAATATATAATGGGTCATATAATATTTGAAATCTTGTTAAAAGATGTAATAACACAGTTATATTATGTGTATTACCTATATATATATTTGTACTTTTTTAATATGCCAGCAATAAACACATCTATAATATATAAGCGGGTATATTTCGTATATGTACATATTTATGTACACATTTATGTTGTGTAACGCTGCATATAAGTTAAATGTGAGACTCAATTTGATTTGAAAAAGATCAATATTGTAAACCAATGAATCATACAGTGGTTTTGGAAATATTTTTCACTTTTCCATGTTTAAAACCTAGGCATTTTTATAAACCAATTCCTTTAAAATTTGTAAGGAATATATACATATAACAGCTCGATCAATCTAAGCTATTATCTACAAAACTGCAGAAAAAGTCAAAAGAAATTTACAAATACTTGAAAATTTATTTTTCACAATTTTCGTGAATAATAAATATAGGTATATAAGTATATATATATATATATATATATATA
>JAYRBW010123979.1:0-16721 GCA_036023295.1 Invenusta paracnida | reverse complement strand
TGTGGATACAAGGGGTCTTGAACAAAGAGGTTGACCCATACGTGGAGATAACAGGCTGTGGATACAAGGGGTCTTGAACGAAGAGGTTGACCCATACATAGAGATGACAGGTTATGGATACACAGGTCTTGAACGAAGAGGTTGACCCATACGTGGAGATGACAGGCTGTGGATACACAGGTCTTGAACGAAGAGGTTGACCCATACGTGGAGATCTTGAAGATAACTCGCTGTGAATAAACAGGGGTCTTAAACGAAGAGCTTGACCCATACGTGGAGATCTTGAAGATAACTCGCTGTAATGTTTATCCATAAGTGGAGGTCTTAGAGATGACAGGCTGTGGATACACAGGGGTCTTGGACGAAGTAGTTGATTCAGACATGGAGATCTTGAAGAATCGCTGTGAATACACAGGGTTCTTGAACAAAGAGGTTGACCCATACGTGGAGCTCTTGGAGATAACTCACTGTGAATACACAGGGTTCTTGAACAAAGAGGTTGATTCATACATGGAAATCTTGGAGATGATCCGCTACTGTCTTGATACACCAGGTCCATAGACGACATGCAAATAATGTCATTATAATTTTTAAATTTTTGGAATAGATGATTAATCTGTTCAAATTCTTCAGAACAACGAGCACATGTAGATTTCGTAATTAATCGAGAGGTACTTGAATTGTATAAAAAAATAATATTGCGTAGCATAGTGAAATGTATACATGCCGGTAATACAGTATACCTCCTGAGAGAGATAAATCAGGAGTTTTAAAATGAAAAAATAATAATATCGAGATGTTTTCTGACATTGAAATATATCCACTTCTGCAGCAAGTTTGTTCGCCATATATAACAAGAAATACAAAACAATCGATTGTACAATAGAGATTTAATTTTAAATCGTATGACTATAATACATATCTTTGCTTGTATACATTGTATACACACCTTTAGGTACACAAATTTAATGTATAATATGGCGGCAAATTATTTCAAATAAAAAACTGATTTACTGAATATAACAGTTTAACACTTTAGTCCTTTACCCCTAAATTAAAACTCACCTGAAAAGATTTGCTTTTCCTTTAATATGCGGTAAATATAACGGCTAATTGAATCCAACTTGTAATTTGCCGTGATTTAATCGTGAGACTTTTTAGTGTACATTTTATCGGGAATTTCCTCTTTATTAATTAAAGCTTATAGTTTGTAATAACTAGCATCACATTTTATTATCTTGTAATACTATCGACTAAGATATTTATTGATTATAACATTTGGTCATGGCCAATTGTAAAGCAATCTCGCTATCAGTAAATCAAACAATGACTCGGTGAAAATTTAGTATTACCATCCATAGCTAAGTGCGTTACAGACTACAATTATTATATGAATTATGTTTGACTTCTTATTTTTATAATGTAGTTTGGAAATGATATAGGTTTTTGTGGAATAATTATCCGTTCCGATCATGGAGTCGGTCGGCGGAGTCTAGTTACATGCAGTGCATTAAGTTTTATTTAAATAATGAAGCTCTCAATCGATAAGTATTATTAACACATTAACGTCTAGATAAATTGTATCAGAAGTGATTGATTTTTTTAAAACTTTTATGCATTCTAAAATTCAGTTCAAATTTAACTCATTACTGGAACAAATATTCTAGGAATGTTCTATAAAATGTAATTATAGCTGTTAAATAGTCTATTCAATAAATGTGGTTTATTCCTCATTTACAAATGATGTTATTAAATTTAGAGTTCGAGTCTCAAAAACATACATACATTTCCCATAAATATACAATTTATAGTAATCCTTATGATTTTTTAAATTACTAATATTTCATCTGTCTAATGTTATAATTTTTTTCAGAATTACCATTAAGACCCGTGTTAAAAACGCGACATTCAATCCCGGACACCTTGGATACAATCGTAGTGGTAGAAAGCACGCAGGCGTTCTGTACAATATTAGATAATAAGGCGTACTTCGAGGCTCATTTAAGTTATACTTTACCAGGAAGTAGTAGTCCAACAGAGAAATGCCTAACGCGTTCAATAAGCGAATGCCCAGTGGATGAAAAGTTTCCTTCTACACAAGTGAAAACGAAAATAACTTGCAACTCGAAAACCTTAAAGTCAAAACGACACGAGCTTTTTAACTCTTTCTATCTCCTGCTCATTCGTGAGTTGATTGCCTGTATTCTCTTTTTATAAATATTTTTATTTTTTAGTAGAAATTTTGATACTTGTGTTCTGAGTCATCATGTAAGAAGTAAGATATCAACCAAAAGCTTTTACTTCTATTACAAACTTGTTACCTGAAAAAAGATTATCATAATTTGACAGAGATTAAATAATGACGTTTTTTAATCCGATTAGATTAATAAAAAGGTTGATAAATATCCAAGTGATTTTCTAAAAATGAGGCATATAATTAAATCAAATTAACATGGAACGTTTTCTCAATCAAGATATACACTTGAATAGCAGTTGTTTAACAATTAACGTTTACTTGTATATTGGTTAGTAAAATATTCTTTGTTGAATATTATAAGTTATATTTTTTTTAATCAAAATCAAGTATCATGCATAGCATATTTTTGTAAATGCTAATAAACTGAAATATTTATCTTTCTGTAAATAAATATAGATGAGATGTGAAATTTTGTTTTCAACAATGTGTGACACAACTGGCTAAGTATGTTTTGGTTAATACCCGAGCTTGAATCAATTTTTCTTGAATATTATTATAGATATTGCTGGACTCAGTCATATATACATATATGTAAATGTAACAAATAGTAACGTGAAAAACATATAATCAGAAATTTGCAAATATATGATGTTACTATACCCTACTTTATACGATTTACATATATTTTAACGACTTAATTTGATTACTTAAATTATTGTTACATAAATTAAAGAATTATTTAAATTTGACAAATTTTAAACTTGACACCATGTCCTTTAAAAAAAACTCTGGCCTCACATGTAACGTACATTCTAAAATTCTACGCATTACACCTAAGTGCAATACGTAGAATCTCAGAATGGATCTCCCTTAAGCAATATTTTCTTCTTTGCTTTAACATGATTATTTCGTTTAAGGGTACGTATTTAATTATGTTCTAATCAATTTCTTGACGACTTTCCGAGAAACTCTGAGAAAATGAGATCGCTAGTAGGTTACCTTTTTGGGCGATTTCCTACCAACGCAAATTGCAAGGCCTTGATCGATTTGGTCGATTTATTTTTGTTTATTCATTTTTCATTGGCAGATCCGGATTACAGGCCAGTGGCAAAAATTAACAAGGTTAAAGTCAACCCTGATGCGCACTATATTCATAGAAATGAGGAAGTGGAGTGTAATATTCACAAGGACTTTGACTCTCGATTCACCAATACGAGTATAACTCTGAAAATTGGTAGTCAGGAACAGACGGATTCTAAGAATGTGACATTAACCTACCACGGAGGTGCTGCCCCCATCATCAGATTGTCTCTCACGTGTAAAGTAGAATTCAGAGCCCCTAGTTTAACGACGAATGAGCTGAGGGAATTTCAAAGCTATGTATATTACTTAGGTAACACATTATAATTTGTTTTACTTATTTATATAATTAACTTACACTGGGATAGTTTTGTTTGAGTCAGGAAGTTTCGCAGTCATCACAAATTGCAATAGTTAAAATAAACTTAGTTCCATAGAAATTATCCTCCATAATATAATAATTGATATTTATATATTTCTTTTCTTTTCAATTCTTTTACAGACAAAGACTACAAACCAGTGTTAACAATTGCGACAATTGAAGTTGGTCCTTTTGCGCACATTATCCAGGACAGTGAGAAAGTGAATTGTGATATCCACAAGGACTTTGACCCCCGATTTACAATTGTTAAGATGGAGCTTGGTACTGAAAGCCAAACGGATAATAAGAATGTGACATTTAACTTCACGAAAAGCAGCTGGATCAAAAGGATACTCAAGTGTGAATTGACGTTTAAGGCTAATATCAACGCGACTAGAACAATCGAAAGGAGTGTTTATTACATAGGTAATATATTATAATAAGTTATATTATCACTCACCAATAATAGTTCAATTAATATTACTTTCATAAAACTGTCCACCACAAAATTATTTTCTAGCAAAATATACACAAATAAATCATGATTATCATCATTTTGGTAGAACAACAGCAAGCGTAGAAATCAATAAAAATATATGTTTTTTATACTTAAGACACAAAAAGGAATCGTGTTAGTTACCCCAAAATTAATCCAAAGAAATAAAAATATGCTTGCAAAATTGATGTTTATTTTTACAAAATACAAAAGCATATTTATTAAATGGCAAAGATTTTCGTCAGATAAAATAATATCAATATTATTTTCAATATAAAAATATTTATATTTAACAATTCAATCTAGAAGCATTTTATTACTGTAGAAATAAAAGTATAGCAGAAAAGGCACTTTGACTCATCGATATTCGATATACTATCATCGAAGCTTTTGAATGTACATATAACGTAAATTCTAAAACTATTTTCAGCTGAACTAAATATTTAATACTTTATTATTATGTAAATATGGGGGAAAATATCATTGTAGGTAGGTTATGACTATAAGAAAAGAAATCATCTAATTATTTGGATAGCTAAGGATACATTTTTGAAACGAATAGAGAAAAACAATAGCTGAACTGTTACTTTGAAAAAAACAATTGTTGTTTTCATGGATCAGTCACGTAGTTTTACGCCCGGTTATGATTGGCTGTTTGGTATTTCTCTGTCTAAGAGTAGATGCTCGTACACCAATCTGGTAAACTGTTTCTCCTCTCCTCTCTTCAATTCAATTGTATTTTTATGATAATTACTGCATCTTTAAAGTTTGAGTAATACGTATCAAAATAGCTTATATTTATTGTGCTTTAGATATTAAAAGAGATTGTTTCAGCGTATTACAATCAAACTTTTCATATGTTAGTAGATTTTGTTTTAAAATCCTGCGTTAATGATCCGTTTAATTTAGTATAAATATAGCAGCACATGTATTATATTATGTCGTGTCTTACCAAAGCATTAGCTCGGAAGTGTTTCCCAAATGTTCAAGTGTTTTTTAGTACTCTCCAAATCAGCCAATAAGAACTATGATCCAAGGATTTTCATGATTTTCAGTTACGATGTTGCTGATACATTATGTCCTGTTAACTTTCATTTTTACAAGGAACACAATATTGATGATAGAGCCTACGAGTCAACAAATCAATCAAATGTGTCCTAATTTTCATTTATTTGTAACATTTTAAACTCCTATAAGAATTTTCTGAATTATATATATTATATATTTATAAAAGAAATTGGGAGTCCGTGTTGCTGGAAACAATAACGTTTTTACAGTACACAAGCTTTCTGTTGCTTTTTTAATAATATCATGTTTCAAGGGAGCGCCACACATTTATACATAATATATTAATAATCTAAGAAAATTTCCTTTGCATAACTGTACGATTCATATTGTTCTTAATCGTTGCTATATTCATGTAAGCCAGTATTTATATAGATTCCAATTTCTTAAAACAATTAGTTTTTTTTGCGTTTTGTAATTAGTAATATTTGAGAATTTGTACGACTTTTTCATTCACAAAATAAGGAACTCAAATACAACAGATAACATATATATATAGATTATTGATAGATTCAATTTCTACTCTAATAATGATACTAATTTCAATGGATGCTACTATGTATAAAGTATTAAATTAATAATCCTATAAAATGTAATATCCATGAAGCAGAACAATATGTATATGAAACATACTTTCAGCATAAATGTAATATATTGTAATTGTCAGACATCTTAGCCACTTTGTAATAATTCGAAAAGGGCCATACATTTTGAAAATAATTTAAAATGAATCTTCTTAATAGATGCCTAATTTATATAAATGTTATTGAAATAAAATATTTTTGTCGATAAAATTTGTCAGTAAGAGTGGAAACTATGTTTATTACTACTCTGTGCATCGAAATACTATTTCTTTGTATAATCTTTTATCAATTATTATTCTTAAATTAATTGAAATAACAAAAGTATGCATAACTAATTTAATTTTTGAAAAAAAATCAGTTTGAACATATTTAAAAAAAATTGTCAAATCAGAAAATGAATAAATATATTGAAATAGCATTTTTTTCAATAAAAAATTAGACTAAATCTCTAATAGTAAAATCTCTGTAGTATCATTTATACGAAGATATGCAAAAGTATCACTACTTTATGTCCACTCACTTAATCTCTAATTTTACTTGATTAGTAATATTGAAAATTTCAGAAAGTTGTCTTGTACATATAGTAAAAATAATTGGGTTATGTAAATCTTACATATTTTTTACACTTATTAGAATTTGACACTGAATTATAATCATATAAACCAATTTCCTCTACATAAATAGAAGATTCCTGTTATTTTTATAATCGTTGCAATTAATTTTATTCAGTATTTATGTAGATTGCTAGAAGAATGTTATATGCAAGATAAAATTACAATTGCAATTTTGATAAATATTAATTTTAACAAAATATTTTAAAATTATTTTTTCTCTCAAATATTAGAAATTTCAATTTGTACGTATGTGCAAACTGATTTGATTTTTGAATTAGTAGTTTTTAAGATTTCACAAACATGACTGACTAAGTATAAATAATGAACTTAATAGGAGCATATCTTAACATGCAATTTTCATGATACTTTAGTGAATTCAGAAATACGTAATCTCCGACTTTCTGCCAATTGACCGGTAAAAATATGATGTAACACAATTTTAAATCATTTCTATTCATCAAGTATTCAAGAATATCATTAACTTCGACACTGGTGTTTATTTTGAATACTATTACAAATTATTACCTTGAGTGTTTCAATATTTTCCATATATTATCTCGTGACGAATTGCTTTTAAACTCTGCGACTTTGGGTTATAGTTTCGATTAACTGTAGGTCACATTTCTGGGCAATTTCCAACCTAAGTAACACGTAATGCCAATCAATTGACTCTATTTTTGTTCTGTTTCATTTGCAGATAGTAAATACAAGCCAGATGTAACAATTAATAAGATTCGTGTCGGTAAGGAAACGCACTATATTAAAAAAGGTGAGGACGTGCAGTGTTTTATCCACAAGGACTTTCCCATGCTATACACCAAAGTAACTCTGACACTCGGTAATACAGACAGTAGAAGCGATGAAATTGATGGTAATGTGACATTAAGCTACAATGGAGGTGGATCCCCCGGCGCCAAAATGACTCTCAAGTGTACAGTGGATTTCAGTGCCAATGGCACTATACGAAATGTGACTCGAAGAATCGAGAGGAATGTTTATGACATAGGTAACATGATTTCCTTTGTATTTTGTTAGCATACAATTGAGTAATAAATAAGGTCGGACCATGGAATAATTATAAATAGAGTGCTCACTCTTTTTAATTCTGCATGCAGTTCAATATTACTATTATTATCTACATAAAAGCTTATGCAAAATATAGTTTTAAAAACTGAGAGCTCTCAATTAAATCGTGCATTTAGTAAAACAGTTTAAGATATACAGGTAATAAATTATTTATCATAGACAACTTACTTATGTTAAATTTGTATGAATATATATATTTAATACTACTTTTTCCCTACCCATTTACATAAAATTTATTAAAATAAAACGATTTTTTATATACGACGATTTACAGCGTGATGTATATGAAATCGATAAGAGTGAACACTCTTTTATAATCATTACTCTATGGTCTGGGCAGTAATCATCAATATTGCTGCTAAAGTTAAAATTACAAAGTTTAAACATATATTACTACCATAAAATTACTAAGTTGTCGATATGTTCTATCAAAAATGAGTATAATGATAAATATGAGTTCAATTTAAGTATAACATTTATATGTATAATAATAAATATGCAGCAGTATAATGGATAAAGTATGAACTTTAAAATAATATGCATATTGTAGATGTATACATTATGTTTAGTTGAAACTAGAGACACAAAATGCCTTCCAGTTACCTATTAACCCAAAGATCTGTGTTCAAAATTCATGATTACTTTACAAATTATAAATTCTTAAATTCATATAATGTAGTTATATTAATTGATATATTTATGAGGAAATATTGTCAACATTACGCAACTTCCATCCAACTTCACTTGATCTTGTGATATTTATTATGCGCTCTTTGGTTATTGAAGATGAAGCGAACACCTACATTTATTGACAAAAGCCACTTTTTGTACCACCGTAAACACAAGATATCGTATTCAGACAGTATTTGAAGTCCTCCAAAAATCCAAAACTTCCGTATGTTCCTTTGGAGTCCGAGAAACTGGTATCCCAGTATACCAAACTGATATTATGTTCGGTATATTTATAGGAAAAATACCTGTCAAAATAAAATGAGAAATATTATCATCGGAGAAAAATGCACATTCCCAAATGGCACTTCACTGTAAAAATAATGTATTCATACAAAATGTTGCATTTCGCCCAAACGCTCCTCACCGATTAATTATTCTTGGACAGCTTTCTGCAGCCTTTCTATATGTATCATTATAATATGGGGATCTATAGATATTAGTATTATTTAGTATACTCAAATGTCTAGACACGCTATGTGTAATGATACTTGTACCAGTCTTTAGTTGCATTGTGAATTTCCGCCTTGATCGTATCATGTAGTTTTATTCTTCATTTATAAGTTTATTCGTCAAATCACCTTTATAATTCGGAAATTTTGATATTATTCAGGCATTTAATATAATGGAAATAATAATTCTCATTATTCAACATATATAACACTAAGATAAGACATTGATGTTCATCAGACTATAATTGATATATTTCATGCACTTCATAATGAATATAATTTGTCACCAAAATTGAGACAAATAATAATGTCAAATCACTTAAAACCGCACATAAATAAATTGTGACCATTTCGTACAATTAACGTTTCCAATCTGCGTAATCAAAACCAAATGTGAAATCTATTCTACTTAATAAAGGTTAACAAGCGAAAGGTTAGTCTAGAAATGCTGAACAATTGAAACCCTATCCATATACCGGGAGAAGGTGGGGGGGGGGGCATTTATTTATTCCTTTCCTGCATTTTGTTGCTGTAATTTTGAAATGTACAAAAGCATTTTGTAAAACAAATACAAGCGCATTCCGTTTTTGTTATAAAAAATACGTATCTCTTTCGAAATAGACGAAATTTTAAATCGGGTAGTCATTAACTTCTTGTAATAACTCATAAAGTACAATAAAGATATATTATCTTGCTGAAAATGTAACAAAATCTTCAAAAAAGGATTAAACTGCATATATAATAAACTATTTTTTTAATAATTATTATTAGTATTGACCACGTTTTTAATAAAATATGTTACAAAACATCTCCAAAACTATATCAAACAGTTCCAAAACGTTACATAGTTTGCGAGGAAGTTTAAAAATTATATGGAAGGATATGAATATGCAAAAACATAACCGACATCGATAGGTTTCAAATATTTCGAAATCCAGGTTACACAGTATGACTCACGCAATTTGATGACTCAGTGATTACGGTGATGGTAATTCCAAATTATTAACGATTTGCAAATCGACTACACTACCTTGGATTGTCTTAATAAGTCTCAACAATTTAAAGACTGGATTGGATTAATAAAAATATCCGATGATTTAAATAATGTTTTGTTCCAGTGAACTCTTAACGAAAATAATGTAAACCAATTGTGAAGTGGAATGATGTAAAACATTTTATGAAAGCATTATTATTCACCAATTACTCCCCTAGCCTTATCCTTATTTAATTATCAACTCTAGTCTGTGTGCTTTTGAATACTATTAAAAGGGATTTTTGTGGGCAGTCTAATTTAAATATATGGTAGGCTACAATTTTGAGAACATTTCTATTGACGTAAGGCCAGTTTTTATTTAATTTATATTCCTCATCTGTTGCAGATAGCGATTACGAGCCTGAATTGTATATCAATGATGTTCAGGTTACTCCTGGTCCTAATATTATCCAGAAACACGAGATAGTGAGGTGTACTATCAAAGATGACTTTAACGCCAAGTACACCACCGTTCATTTATCTTTGGAAAAGCAGATCAAAACTGGGAATACTAAAGCAGAATTTAAATACGATGGAAAGACTTTTGACGGACCAAAGATTCTCAAATGTAGGCTGACTATAAACGCCACTAGCATTAATCGAATTGTGCAGAGAAACATTACAAGGAACGTTTATCACATAAGTGAGTTACATATATTGTGTCGATTCGTGTATTTTACATATTCAATTATATTTATATATCGATAAAATAATTAAATTGAAAGAAATGTATAGGAATAATATAATTCTTAAAACTTGTCTGCAACCAATTTATTACATATCGTTCATAAAACCATTGTTTATATATTCAAACAGAATGCCTGAACTTTATGAAATAAGACGTTAAACATGCATATTCTACAAAAATAACAATAATATATAATTTATTTTTCATTCAAATGGATTTGATAAATATACAAAATGTTATAGAAAAAAAGCTTCCACAAACCCTTACAATATAAACACAATTTTATAAAAGTTAAAAATAAACTAAAGATTAGCAGAAAACCTGTACAGGAACATGTATATATAGAAAACGATGTACCTACTTTGATATAAAAAAGGCAAATTGTGCGACAAAGTCACTTTGGGTGGTCACATTTTCATATCGAAAATATCAATTTCACAGTACATATTGACATATTCTCGTTCCCGTGGGTTAGGGTTAGGATGGATCTGTGTGACGATTTCCATCGGAGAATAATAATGTGAATCATCTCTCAAAGGCTAGAACAATTACGGATACTGGCATATTCTGTATTTAGAATATCTATTTAAATAAAACACAAGACATATTTTCGTTTTTATCAATTAATATTCTTCCAATTTTGTTACTCTTTTCTGCAATGACCTATATATATTTATCATTTGTGGCCGATTTATCAATTTGGGTATTATTTACCACAGACTTATATTTTTTAGCTTTGTATAGTTATATTATAGTTAGTGTTTAGTTATGTCTGTGATATTAGCACAGGGAAGTAATATTGAGTAAGTGTCTCAATTTCGGTCACCAATTACGCTAATTATTCCCGAAAATGAAATAATTGGTGATAATGTCTATGATAAATATACGTAAATATTAAAATTACTCTTATTCTGATTTATAGTGTACGGCATTAAAGCAAGACATGTAGTTAAGTAACAGGCATATTATGCTTATATGTCCATCATATAGACGGAAACTATCAAGACAGAACAGAGAATCGATTTTGTTACCTCAAAATACATATTTTAAATAATAAATATAGGTCACTTCACGATCAGAATAGATTGATCGTGCGCATAATTATTTTCTTTGAATGACACCAGTTATTTACTTTTTGTCCGATAAAATCAATAAAAATGTATAGTTTTAAAGTTTATATAATCGACCAGAGTTTCAATCTAAACGCAATTGTGAATTCTAATTTTCAATCCAACTACTCTCGGATTGCACACATATTTCTCTGGAAATTATTGACAGCTGGAGTCTAATCGTGATTCAATCATGCTTGGAAAAAGTTTAACCGTTGCATTCCATGCCTGTTACAATTTTGTCCTGTTTTAATTCACTCATGTATATTATATATCATTTAATATACTTATGTTACACTTATACTTTTCTATTGTACTTGACTGGTAATTGCGTTATTAATATAATACATAATATGTATATCTATATATAATGTAAAATACAAACATTTTATGCAAATGACATGCACTGTTTGGATAATAAAAAATGTATTATTACTCTATGCATGTTGTAATGTAATTGCTATAGTAGGTATAAGTATAATTTTGAAAACTGAATTATAAATTAGGGATTTCATGCTACTAACGTTTATTCTATTAGCAGTACGCGTGGAGAGCTGGACAATACGGTATTTCGACCTTGCTGGGTTTTTTCTGCAGCTCACAACCCTCTCGTACTGTTGCAAACAAACAATAACAGTATACTACAAATTTATTAGAAATTAGGTTTAGAAGACCAAATTGTCTTAAGATCGAGATGTAGCTGATATTTTTTATCCCAAAATTACATATTGCAGCAGCTTTACTCTGTACTTTATAATTCTACCCCTGTATACAGAAAATATCAAAGAGGCACCAGATTTGTACAAAAACACCGAAAAACTGGATTTCGATAAAAAGGACACGATCATTATAAATGAGGATGAACAGGACAAAATCGAGTGTAGACTGGACGATATCAGCAAACTAGCTCACCTTAGCTATTCTGTGGGAACGAGCAAAAAAACTTACAACAAGCGGGCTGATGCACCTGGAAAAAATCTCGTCGTCGTTCTACCATATTATTTTTCCTACAAAAACCATATCGAGGTCAAATGTGTAGCTCTCTACAGAGCAAGCCAAGCTAATGAGATAAGATCAAATGAAGTCAAAATATATGTTATCCTCTGGAGTAAGTCGAATAAGGAATACCATATCTAAGATTGCTTATTTTATACATTTTATAAAGTACTGGCACTACACTTCAATTTAGCCCGCAAAGTTTCCGTTTCAGTAATATATAGACAATATTAAATTAAACGGGAAGCAACAGACAATAGATCTACATCTTGTTTAGTCTGCTGCTTCCCTTTTAACTTAATCTGTCTCTGCCTGTGTTCAATACAATTCACTTCTCATATTACGTGTTCAACTTAGTATTAACTACTATAATATATATTACTGTATCTCACAGTTTATAGTCACTTTAGCCAAATGTAATACTGAGTAAAGAATTGGCGAAAATATTTGTGTATGCATAGTTTATTTGTGTTTTCATTTATTTTAAAAGTTTACCTATTTACTATAAGGACATTTATTAAAATTTCAAAAATATACTATGATATATTATTATAACCCCCTAATATTCAACAAAGAATGTTAATTATTTAACAATACATGCACAAGCTATTGTTAGAATTGTGACACTAAACATCGAGAAATTAGATCAATAATATATAGGCTAATATATGTAGTATTTCTAAATTGTTAGAAATAAACAATTTGCAGTATTTAATACGTATTTTCTAAGTATCTCATGATTGAAACAACTTATCTTTTGTTAACCTTGAAACCAGACACCGGTACTTTGATCAAATTGCAAGTAATGATTTTGTCAACGCTGAGGTGACACTTCTTTATTTGACACTCTGATACTGATCGTTTTCCAAAAGTAGAATCATTAACGATTCTAATATCGCTCTATTGGAATCATTCATTCCAAAAGTCCGAATCATTCGACGTTACCATAGAAATTAAGTAGGTCACGTAACTGATTCCCGAAATGCTTCTGTCCGTGTCCAATTTAAAGTGCGCAAATAAATTTAAATTTATATAGGTATCAATCAAATGGTTTGTTGGAATTTAAAAAAAAATATTTGCATGAAAAATTAATTAATTTCTTTCTTTTTCTTTGTGTAATGTATTTACCGATTTATGAAAACGTTTTAGTCTACACAGATCAGCTTTAAAATATGTTTTTCGTTTTGATGCTCCATTTTAAATTAAAAACCGTCCCCGTAAAAAAAAAAATTCCCCTTTTGGAAAGCGCTCACTGTATGATTTAAAAAGATCCGATATCAATATCTGAGGTAGCTTCTGCTTTTATAAGGCCATTTTAAGACTGACTTATCAGTGTGGACAACGACTGCAGTAGTGAACAAGCATTGCCGAACAAGTGTTGCCTTAGTTTCTTTTATCCGGTAGGATAAGCAATTCAACGAACAGACGCACGAACAAGGCACCTTAGAGAATCGTTGTAAACATGGTTTGAAACACACATAGAAAAACATTAGTTTACCAAAATTAGTAGTCTATGCCAAGAAGGTTACATAAAGTTAGTCATTTGCAACACAGGTGGTGTTGCATGCTATAATAACTAGTAACTACCCTTTCACAAATGCGAAAACACGAAAATAATTTTTTTTAAATTCTTATACATATACCATTTCTTATTACTTAAACATGTACTGGTTTTACAAATAATTAAATATTATTTGTCTAACACTTAAACTATATATTCTTTTGAATTATAATATGTTCATTATTTGTGGCTATGCTTAGACAACTTTAATTTAGTTTATAATTTCACTTGGTTCTTCTAGTGCTTATCTATAGTTATTTTCCATATTAGTAATTATGTCGTTCAAATAGTTTGAAAACGCGCGATAGGCAATATTTGTTGTCGAATAAAGTGGTGTGACTTTAGTTTGAGTTTGGTTATAAATCTAATGATATTATAATATCATTAGATTTATAACCAAACTCAATAACTATTTACTATATTTATACTATATATAGATATACTATAATTATAAATACTCATCCTGAATTAATTAATACCTATGCTACATTTATAGTTTTTGGAATGATGTTTTACCATTTGCCTTAATTGGATTTACCAATCAATTAATCAAATTATTAACAATATTTGAAAATATCAGGTGTCTTAGTAAATGTAACTAACGTAATATAAGTAAGACTTTTGATACGATATACAAAATTACGGTATTTATAAAAACGTAACGTACCGTACGTTTCGTTAGTTACGGTACAAAATATACGGTATTTTAACTAACTTGCTTCGTTAATTTTACCAACAGTAATTTTTGAATAACTATGTTTTCTATTTTTTTTTACCAAGATATATAGTAATTTAATAAATTTTACTATCCCAAATAGTTTATTTTACAATTATAAATAATAAAGTATCAAAATGTTACTTATAAAAATGGTAAAATAGCTAAGTTTAGTTCTGTGTGTAGGAGCATTGTATTGTAGAGATAAATTATTAATAATTAAAATAATTAACTTTACTGAAAAGTAAATTTCACATACTACATATACACATATTACTGTAATACATAGCTATCAAAAAATGATTTTTAGATAGTATATATAATTAAATCACTATTTGTCATATTTTAAGACTCAAATTAACTACTGTGTTAGGAACGTCTTTTTTATGGGACATTCCTTAACATATAAGTATTGTAGCTTTACAATAGTTTTCAAAACTAAATAATAACAAATTGAACGCCTAATATTTATTTTAACTGTATAATTGCAGGTAACGAAGATAATCCGAAATTTTATAAGGACAATCAGGAGATACATTCTGCGGATGTCTGTATGAACCAGAAAAGCTCTTTGATGTGTAAAAGCAGAAGCAAAATACCTGTAAGTTTCGGAAAGGCCTTCTTCATATTTACTAGTTGTAAATATATGTTTTGATCCACTACATTCATTAATAACTCTTCCAAACTAAACTAAGCGACAATTTTCATTTTTATTGCATAATATTGTTATGTTAATAACAATTAATAACTGTTAAACTACAAAAAAAGTTCAATCTAAAAAAAACCTTTTTTTTTACTTTTTAAACGTAACATTTTTCAAGATCGGTCTCGTGATCTTGACAATGTTAAAATAAAATATATCTAGTACCAAATTATCCGCCAAAATGTGCTATTCAGTTACGACGTCCACATATCAGTCCGATATTATGCCTTGGTTCCTGTGGAGATAAAATTTTCACAGTCCTCAGCTTTTCATAATGTTTATTATAGTGCCCTTCGGCTTATGTTGTTGTGATATAACTATTGCTTCCTTATTAAAAGATTTTCTAAATTGAAATGTCGAGAAATTTGCATGTATGCATGCATGTATAAATATTAATTAAAATTGGATTTGTTTTACAAAATGTTCGATAAAAAAAGCATTTTTTTTGCCATTTTCTATTATATATTTAATTTAATTATGGCATACATTGTCAACTTTAAAAAATGATATCCATAATTAGTATTAATATTTATTATCTTACTCAGATGGAAATAACTTTGGGAGTTAAAAGAAAAGAGGGTTCAAAGGAAGCAGTTCTCACGGAGACAAATAAAGAGAACTCCGTGTCAAGAACGCTTCCCTATCTGCCCTTCACCATTTGTTATCTTGAATGCCAAATACTGCCAATGTTCAAGAAATATTTAATGGTCCAGAAAATACAAAGAGTTTGCATCAAAGGTGCGAATCTGGACTATTGCCTACCTATATTTCTTTTACTGTATTGCATGGCTTATATCTTTAGATAAAGAAATACTTTCATGGTGAAACATTAGGATCAACATAATTCACTAATTCAGCTAACGTTACTGCAAAAATATACCTATATGGCTGTATTTTGTTATGAAATTTAACATGCATCCAATTAAAAACTGATATTATTTCATAATATTTGTTTAAAAAATTAACTTTCATTAACTGACATTAAAAGAAAACCATATAATTTAGTTTTGCACTATTAATATATTACTTGTTTTGACTTTTGTTAGATAAGGCATAGAATAAGTTTTTAAACTATATTTATAAAAAATCTAACAATAATGTATAATTTAATACATTTGTTCCCATTGATAGTTTTAATTAAAAAGGAGAACACGTCGGTAGAACACATGTAATATATCTAACTATAGTTTCCTGGCATATCATCAGAGATGTACAGCCAAAGTGAACAGAATTTCTACGTACAACAGTTATA
>JAYRBW010123968.1:0-16725 GCA_036023295.1 Invenusta paracnida | reverse complement strand
CCGGACTCAAAGTGCATCTGAGCATGACTCAGCACCCCCCCCCCCCTCCCTCCCCCTCCCGCCCACGCACCAGTCGTTACAAAGTGCACCGGACTCAATGTGCATCTGAGCATGACTCAGCCCCCCTCCCGCCCACGTAATTGTGACCGTGACGCTCCTCCCCTACTACTCACAAACTTCAATTAGTGATATAAATATAATTAAAATATATCTAAAGATCAATTTCTAATCAACCCCATGATGTGTACAATCTTTCTTTTCCATGAAGTTGGCTGAATCATCGTCATTCAATCGTACACTGATCGATGGAAATTCATCGTCATTTAATCGAACAGTCATTTTTTTGTTTAATAAATCAATTTCTTTCAAAGAGGATACATTTACATTTGAATCGGTTTTCGTGCTGGTATATTACTATTATCCTGTAAAGATTAACTTATCACAAAAAATAGTTGTCGCGTCTTATTCGCTCATATCTTTCAATTGATCTACTATTATTGTGACCAGTGACGAGCATTATATATTTAGGTGAAATGTTTTGTTCCCTCATCACCGTCACCATGACTGTCACGCACACACAATGGCTCGTGTAGGATTTGCTGAGATTAGCTTTTTTCGACAAAATCTTAAATGTGTCCCCCAACTTTTCCTTTCCCAAAACTGCAGACTTTCCCTTGTTCACTCGGGAGAATGCCTGCATCTCCAACAAGTCCGCCCGCAATTGCATGTCCATTTTTCTCATCATATGGCGTCTTTGTAGGAATTTTCGTCTCACTGTTTTGTAAAGGATGTACGCCAAATATAAAAACGTTCAAAAATATTGTATACTAATAAATAACAAGTAATATTATTACCAACGAAACTGATTATTTCTTATCTTTTTATATAATATTAACTAGTAATTATGCATTCAATATACATAGAAAAGCGTATGTATGAAAATATTTGTCATAGATACATTATTTATAAAATGTTAATCCTCTGAGTATAATACTTTATAAAATAGTAACAATTAAAATAAAAGTGAGAAGCAAATAAAATGTAATTACAGTACTAAATAATATATAGTTTATGTAAAGACTAAAATAAAATTAACTAAAAGAAACAGGTAATAAATATAGTGAGATCTATGAGAGCATGAAATCTGTTTATGTGTGACAAAATATTTAGAAGCCAAATATGATAATGAGTTATTAAGGAACATGCATAAAAATAATAACATGTATTAAAAGTGTATAGAGTAGCAGTTTCATTTCTTGTTGAGGTTATTGTATGACGTTGTATACTTCTATTTGAAACGTTCGTAAATAATGTCCAAAAATTAATATTCATGGAACAGGTATAAGTACAGAAATAGGTGCATAAATATATTAAATTATATTTTACGGACAACTTACATGCCTACATTAAATTTGCTTCAATATTGGTAATTGATTTAAAAATTACTAATAGAAATATTTAATATTAATTTCAAGTTATATATTTATGTAAAATTTATTAAATTGCAAAATCATTTTATATTCATGACATTAGTTTATAACGTGATGTACTTACATAAAATCAATGAAAAGATAAATGTTTTCTTATAATTACTCGATGCCTAGTTAGAAGATTATGAAAAATAGTTGTCAATTATGTTTTGCCGTTTAATTCTACCTTGTAGGTATATCATGGTTACCAACATGTATAAGATCTCATCTGGCAATACCATTAAATCATTTTCAAAATCCCAATATTGTTATGCAGTATTGCAAAATTATGAAGGACAAAACAAGCTACTATAATGGAATTGGATGTTTCTAATTTTGTTCTTAGTTTATAATCGAGACAAGCTGGAATTTTCGTTTAATTATACCAAAACAGCATTCAACAGTAATCCGAGTATCTCTTTGGGCATTGTTATACTTAATTTTGGCACGTGTACCTACTTGGATTTAATATAGGAGTCAACAAGAAAGATTTACAGGGTAAGATGAGTCCCCTAACAAATGATTTGTTTGTGCTTCTCTATTTTCTAACTTACGATATAATTCTGAGTTCCAGAAAATTCGGCTGTCATGGACGCTTCCTGGCCACATACACGCTGAAAAGATTTGGCGCTGTGGTCCTGCAACTACCTGGAAATTTAGCGAAAATGTACCTTTACGATGTCTGTATGTTTCTGCATTATTTCCCCCAGGATTAGCGATCGTAATATGACTGCAGTCCAAAGCACCAATCACTCCTGCCTCCTGGTAGCCTGCACATCTCATAGAATCTAGAATGAAAATTGATAGCAACTTGTGATTTATAAACAACTGTAACATAATTAAAACATTATATACCTTCTCTGCAAATTCAAACCGTCATTGGAAAATTGGATATACTGATACCTTCTAGTAGCTATTACTATAGAAACTTTGGTAACAATCATGGAAACTGTAAGCCAAAAATATATTAAATTTTTTTAAGTCTCCTATTGTGAGCTGCAAAGTGTAAATATTACACTGAATTATATAGTTAGAAAATATTCATTTTGAATATAAAAATTATAATAAAATACCTGAAAGCTTCCTGTTGCAAAATATCTCAAGAAAATTGCTATTTTTATTGTTGGATGAAATGGAATGCCACTATTATTGTGCTTCAATTTGATATTTAGTGTATTGTTCAAAACGAAGAATGTCTCTTTACTCAATCGATATCGTTGTTCAAATTCTTCAGCAGAATATTTCGTAATTGGATATGAATGGTCTCTAAAGTATTTTATTTATAATTTTTAGTGCTCTTCTGACTACTTGCAATCTTTCAATTATCACCATGTTCTGAAAAAAATTAAAAATTGATGAGCATATTAGGTATATGGATTTTCTTGCTAGACACATGTAGGTTTATGCATTAGGCTACATTTACTTGTATATATTGTATATTATAAATTACATTTATAATTATTAAATTTATCAAAAGGCCAAAAAACTGCAAACGTTGTTATTTATTCTATAAGTATTTCATTTCATTTTATTTTATTTATTCAATAATCTTAACATATTAACAGATAGCTATAGATTACGAGATTCAATTCTATACATGTAAATGTTTTGTTTATCTTATTATATGTTATTATATTGATTTATTTTCTTTAATGCTCATATTCATCTATGTTAACTCTATTAATATAAAAATTAATTTCATATATATTAAGAAATAAATATATTAATATTAATATTTGTATTTATTTAAAATATATATTACAATTTAACATTTTCTTTATCACTCATCATCCATATTAATTTTATTAATATAAAAATTAATTTCATATTTATTAAGCCAAGGAATTTATAAATATTTCTATTTATTTTTAAACAAAAAACAAAACGTTATGCACTAAAATTAATTTCTGCAATATATATCATTGGAATTCACTTAAATAAACAATAAATACTTTAAAAATTATATATTAACTTATATACATAAATTAAAAAGTACACCTAGGTATTTGAATATTCATGCAATATATTCTAATATAGTTAAAAAAACTTATTTTAATTATAACAAATTTATTAAATTAACTGATCAATTTTATTTTTAGTGTTTTTAATGTAATTACATTTATTTTAAACTTACAAGAAAAAACAGATTTGTGGAAATATTAAGTATAATGCCTAAGTATAACTGATCTATAACTAAATTATATTTACACAATTTTTTTAAATACAAAAATTTCCATTGAATGACTTGAAGGTATTATGGTTTTAGAAAATTAGTTGCGCGAACATGATGACAACATTTGGCATTAGGTGGCATAAACAGGCCAAGGTGGTGGTTAACGTTATAAAAAAAGGTAGAGCAAATAGGGTTAAACTTTATTTTATCAAACGATAAAATCATTTCCACTCAACATCAATTCTCGTAATAAATAACATGGACGAACAAGTAGCAGAAATTAACATACATTAATAAACGTATAATTGTCATATAGGTATATACGTTGGAACAGTACCTAATAATGTTGAATAAGCTGTCTGGGATGATTACAGTCATGTAATGTTGTTGATGTTGATTTTAAATATTGGTGCATCAACTGTGCTTGATATATTTTCGTTTATTTTTTGTGACTTTGAAATTAGAGAAACGCAGACGTAATTAGAGTATCACCAGGTTGTCTGTGCAGGATATCTGAACGGACTTAAGACGCGTTTAATAGAATATTTTTCATCTATTTGCTTTTCAGTCCAAGCAACTATCAACCATTGGAGGAATTGATGTCGGGGATGTCGTCGATGAGCGAACTGAAGCAACAGTATAGTTTCATGGGTCAAAAAGCAAAAAAGCGCTCTTTCAAAAACAGCATTCTTATTTTTGTTATTAAAAATGTTGCAAAGACTATCTTTAAAAAGTGTCATTAATGGCAAACACACCGGAGATGCCACCAAAGAGGTTCTTCGCCACGCCAAAGATAGAGCAAATAGAGCGAATAGATAATTTTGTATAAGTATTAGTATATATAGTCCGGTAGATTTTTAGTAGACACTAACATCCGACATCATGAAACCATGAACGACTACCAATATTTAAACGGTTCTTTAGTACTACCAGACACTTTAATTCATTTTCTATATTAAAGAATATTAGAAAATTTGATGATTGGGACCCAATTTTCGTGAAAATGCCCATTTTCAAAAGAATCACAGTTTTAACATTTATTCAGAATACATTAATGCTTATCATTTTATTCTATTAAGTGTTTTCTACACATTAGAAGAGAATTTAGATGGATAAATCATACCAATTATTTTCTAGAAACATTTGAATATTAGTCTTAAGCCTATTCTAAGTAAAATATGCCTATAAAATAAGCTTGAGAACTAATATTCAAAGCATAGAGTAAAGATATGAGCATGAGCATGAGCATGGCTCTTAAAACTATTATTAGGTATATTCTAAAAAATTCAATGGACTAGACAGCAGAGTAGAGCTTTGTCTACTTAACTGATTAGATACACTTTCCAGATTCAATTTCTAGATTTTCTTTTCATATTTACTTTCTACATACTTTTACTAATATAATATCTTCCCATATTATTATAATATTATTAAATTTCTAAATTACAATTATATAGCTTCCCACATAGCATATTAAATTTCTGCCATAGACTATAATCAATGTCAATAGCTTCTCACATTCTATTTCTATACACCACATACACTTCTAGATTCACTTTTCACATAGGTACATATTTGTTTTATAGATTAAAAAAAATGATACAAATATTTCCTATGTTCAGTTCTACCTTTGGCTTTGCACCATTTTTATTCTCTAGTTTTGAATCTGGCAAGAAAAAAAGCATTTGAATGGATCAATGTTTTAAATATCGAAAATGATTATGAAACTTGACATTGAATGTGGGAAAATGGTTTAAAATGGTTTAAAAATAAATGCAAATGTAAAATTAAAATTAAATAATTTTTAGGCAATTACCTATTTTTAAACTTTAAATGGATTAAAAATAAATGAAAATGTAATATTAAATAGCTTAGGCAATTATCCTAATTTTTATAGTAGCTATTGTGCCAATAACAAGTTCCATAAGTATTTTATTTCTTAGATAACTAATACTTGTAATATCAAAATAAAATGTGTAAAATCCAGAATACATGTTGTATAAATATTTAGTGTGTAAAAAATAGTTTAATTATCAACATATTAAACTTACCTCTTCACATCATTTTGGAAATGATGTAATCGAAGTTTAAAATCAGAATACAGGTCGCTTTATCTCCAAATACTGTATTACACCCACATGCAACGCAATGTTTAACCATTTTACAAGAATATTTTTTAAAACGAGTACCCTAGAAATGGCTGCTGTTTACTCTTTTGATTTTACCCCAGTAAAATAACTGTATTTTTCAGTGATAAAATATTATTTTCGGCAGAATACTTCCATATATCTAAATAAAAATAAATGATTTCAGTTTAAAAATAGACTAAAAAATACAACAATACTATTACATGTTGGTTTTAAAAAATAAAACTGTGAATATACTACAATTCAATATTCAGATTTTTCAACTACGCTATATCCTTTGCAACAGCCTAGAGACGAAGCTCTATGTATCTTTATTCTATGTTGTATACCATATATATTTCCATGCATATTTATATATGTATGTATGCATATGTATATTCACCACATATATTTCATTATACATATATATATATATATAGTTATAATTATACAAAATATGAATGTTTTTATCTTCAAAAATTCTAAAAAAATGTAGCTTATGTAGTTTAATGCTTTCCAAAGCTCATCTATCCACGTTAAAGGGAATTAGTAACACAGACAATTTGAAAGCTTTTTTATAAATGACTTATAAAATTGTTTGTGTCTAATCTGTGCTATTGTTTTTATTTATTTATTAATCTGTGTTGTATTATAATAATTTTTTATATATACCATTTAAAAAATCAATATTTTGACTTTTCATAAATAACTTACCTTTATTTAATGTATATGTTACCGTCAAAATCCGAAATAAGTCAGAACGCGTTTTGACAGTCAATACCCGAAATTTTTTAAAAGTTGCTAATAAATGATAATAAATGACAGATGTCTTGATTACATGTAGCATATATAAATTCAATTTAATATCAACTTGTAGAATAGAAAGAATTCTATCGATTGATAGCAAAATTATCAAAATCTAGTGAAGAATGAGAAAGTTTCGACGTTTTAAAATATTGTATTTCGTAAATAATACAATACCTTTTAAAATATCAAAACTTTCTTATTCTTCACTAGATTATAGGTAATAATTTTGATATCAATCGATAGAATTCTTTCCATTCTACAATTTGATATTACATTTAATTTATATATGCCACATGTAATGATGAAATTTATCATTTACCCTAAAACAATTGGATATCTGTATAAATTTTGGGTATTGACTAGTCAAAACGCGTTCTGAATTATTTCAGGTATTGACGGTAACATAGTATATACAAGTTAATCTAAAAATAAAAAATGTGGTATTAGACATTTTGTCATTGAAATTTATTATTTTAAAATTAATACATTTAAACAATAATTGTAAATAAGCATAAAAACATCAATAAGTATTTTATATACATAAAATATTGCATTATTCACACATT
Organism: Invenusta paracnida; assembly: GCA_036023295.1. Classification (NCBI taxonomy): domain Eukaryota; kingdom Metazoa; phylum Platyhelminthes; order Proseriata; family Coelogynoporidae; genus Invenusta; species Invenusta paracnida. The sequence goes on along the minus strand of JAYRBW010123968.1, from coordinate 9,584 downwards.
TACACATTATACTATTGTGATGAGCTTGAACTTGTCAAACCTTTCAATTGATCTGAATGTTGAATCTCTTAGAGTGATCAACACATCTACTGCACAGGAAAAATAATAAAAAGTATGCAGCAGTATCCAAAATATAAACAAAAAATGATTTTTCAAATAGTTCTTGCTTATTTTGAAGACCTACTGATGGTTGAATTAATAACTGCAGTCTCAATCCTAGTCTTTGAAATTGTTTAAGTACCTGATGTCTTTCTCTCCACATTACATCTCGACCTCCTTCCTCAAATCTATTCACTTCCTCCTCAGTTTCAACCTCAATTTCTCCCAGTCTATTCCCTATTAAATTTACTGGTGCACTTCTACCAAATATAACAGGTTTTAACCTATTGAAATGAGCTACATTACTTTTTCCAGGATTCCAACATTTCTATTTCATAATTTACTTCTGCTTGACATCTTTTAATTCTATAAGGACCATCCCAGAATAAATGAAACTTAGAAGATCTACCTGGCAGTACAACTGGTTGATGTAACCAGATCTTATCTCCAACTCTAAATTATTTACCATATAGATTCTACAGTCATACAAATCTTTCACTCTATAATCTGTAATCATGCAATCTCTTATTAACCAATAAGTGTTCTGCATATTTCCTTTCATGGCAGTAACATACTGATTTACAAATTGATATTGTTGACCTGGACCTGGGAAAACTAAATCTACTTGAATTTAAATTTTTCTACCCAACATAAGAAAATTAGGAGTATATCTAATAGTAGCATGAACATTAGAACCCTATGCCATCAGCCATCAAAATGGCTGTCTAATGAAAAATATTTTGCCCCTCATACTGCATCAAAAACACCCTGAGCCTTAGGAATTGAATAAAAATCTTTTTTAGTAACTGCATCTAATCGTCTATAATCTACACAAAATCTATCATCTCCGTCTTTTTTTAAATTAGAACTACATTAGAAGCCCATGGAGAATTCGATTTCCTCTATATAACTTCCTGATCCATCATTTCACCTACCATTTCCTTTATTTTCCTTTGAGTATTCGCCTAATTTGCTCTTTATTCGGGCAGATCTATCATTTTTACTAATTAAATCAATTCTTACAGTTTTTTTTATTTTTAGAACAGATATCATTGTTAAATTATTAAACTTATCCTTATTTTCCTTTACAATATCCTTATTATCTTTCTCCACAATATCCCAAAAATGTTACCAACATACTGACTTTTTCGCTAATCATTTTGAACCTGGTTTATTTGAAAACTAGTTTTCAAAGTGATTCAACTAAAGATGGAAATGTAAATTCTATATTTTCATAATCAAAAACTACTTTATTATTTAAAATATAATTTATACTCACTACCGCATCATACGACATTGGTGAAAAAAAGAACTCTTAAGCTGTTAACTGATTATTAAGACTAACCATCAATTTAACTTTACCATGCACTGATAAACTCCTTGATGTAAAGTTCTTAATACTGCATTTGATTTACATAACTCGTCCTTAAAACTATTTTATATAAGTTTTCCCCCTATTTAACTACTAATTAAATTTATCTCACTACCACTATCTACAAATATTTGTACGACAACATTATCTATTTTATCATTAATCAACCTATAGTCTTTATTAGCTATCACCTCCACTGAGCCTATGGGATCCGTAGGATTTCCAAAACGTCTACAATCTCTAAATGTAATGTTACTAAATGATAACCCCTTTTTTTCTAGAAAATTTTTCCAAGGCCTATTAGTTTATTTCTTACTAGGGATAGAACTTCTCGTTGCTTTAAATCATTAAGCAACTTTTTCATTATATCCTTGAAATCTTGTATCTCTGATTTCATATTCCTGATCTCACTCCCCTTTATCTACCAAAAACACCTAGAGTAGACATCAATAACGCATTCGTCTCCCGATCATGTTTTAGCCTTTCTGCTACCGTTACTACGTCATCAATATTCTAACTGCAGTCGCCCAATAATCTTTCTCTAATTTTAGTGTCTTGTAAACTGCATTTTCTCAACAAAAACGGGATATGCATCGACAACAGCCTTTCAAATCCTATACGTTCTCCTTGCATTTGCGCTAATTGTGCAAAGAGAACCCTACATGTGATAGCTGATTTTTTACACTCTGTCACTTTATTTAATTTTTCACCATTTTTTTTGTATATTCTTAAACGGATCTAGCTGTAACAATTAGTTAAGGCTTCAGCTCTAGTAACCTCATAATGTTGTCAATAACATAGTACCGTAGTTAACCAGCTAGAAAAACCAGCCCTCTCTTTATACTTCTTAGGTACTGGTAATCAAAAAATTCTCTGACCTTCCATTAACTTTAAATAGTTGCAAATACACCAAAACTTTTTAAAATACTATTGACCAAATTAAAACGTCTACCGAGATAGTCTTAACTGTGGAATTCACAAACACAATGCAATCTAAATCACAATATGAATTATCCTCATTTTCACATTTTCTTCCTTTTTCACCCAGGCGTACCCGTCTGCAATAAGAAAATACTCTCGCAGTATCAGTTCGAAAAACAATTTAATATTTGTTACAAACTCTCGGTCGTATAATACTAATAAGAACCAATTTGTTAGGTTAATTTCTAATAAAAGCAATATAATAATAACACTTTCTATCTTAAAACCATTACTAAAACAATAAGAAAGACAGATTAATATCAGGAACATTTATTTAATATAATTATCAATAATTACCTAATTTCGCTCGTTAAATAAATAACCTTAACAATTTTAGTACCTACTAAATATTTTTACATATACCTTATCGATCGTCTTAACCTCCTTTTGATTCTGGGGAGAATAATTATTTTCCAAACAGTAACTTTGTATACAAAACTCCAAGGCACTTATAAATTTCAAATTATTTGTTAAACGACTCACAAACTATTAGTATTTCCCCTTTTGTATAGTACCTACGAATAAAATGACAACCAGAAATTTGTATTAACTAATCCATCACATAATTAGAAACTAGAAAATCAATTTAAACAATATACAGAAAATATTACAAGATTAAATTAATTTATTTGAAATCACAAATTAAGAATTTATCCACTGCCTTAACAGGGCGGATCCAGGATTTTGAATTAGGGGGGCGTGAGTTGAAAATTACGCCCCCCCCCAAAAATCAAGGAAAATTCAAAGTGTCTTCATACCTTGTGTCTAGGTACCTTCATACATATGTAGTTTATCGATGAGTTCGCATGTGTAAGTATAGCAAACTATAGCTTGCTTATTTTAACCCGTAAAATACCATACATGCTTCTATATTATATTTTCCTGTAATTGACGTCCCTCCCATAATGATTATACCATAATGTTTCTATGTTATCTTTTCCTATAAATTGCGCCCTGCCACCTGCCTCCATATACATGCTTGTATGTTATATTTTCCTGTAATTTATGCCCCCTCAACCTCCATAATAATTATATCATAATGTTTCTATATTATTCTTTTCCTATAAATTACGCCCTGCCCCCTGGCACCATATACATGTTTGTATATTATACTTTTCTGTAATTTACGCCCCCCTCCATAATGATTATACCATAATATTTCTTGTTATATTTTTCTATAATTTAGCCACTCCTCCATAATGATTGTATGTGTTTCAATAATATATTTTCCTGCCCAGTTATTTTTACTTAATAAGCATTCAATAATATTTTATTCGTTGATGTTGAATATTTATTTTTTAAAGACATAGTAGGTAGGTACCTACTTTCTATAAAATTACACCCCTCAGGCAATAAAGCCCATCACTAAAAATTACGCCACCAGGCTAAAAGTACACCCCTTGCAAATTTAGGAGAGGCGTAATTTACGCCCCCCCCCGCCTGGATCCGCCCCTGATATATATACAGCTTTGGAGCTGACTGTTATGATACACAATACACATACTCATACTCAGCTATTCTCATTCCCTTTACGAATACAGCAAGGAATTAGAGAGGTAATAATTGTTTATGGGCTTTGTAATCATATATGTGATAGTTACAAGCATATTTTTCAAGCCAAAAATATTTGAGATTTTTAAATTTAAATCGCCCTTGAAGTTTACATTAAAAGGTCTAGTACTTGAAGATACTGCTTTCTATAGTATTTGTTTGAAGACTGAAATACATTAAAGAAATATATTGATATTTTTCTGTATCAGAGACTGAGAGTCGGTTTTATCTGCAGTCTCCTGAACCATCTTCTTATAAAATGTTCAAAATGCATCGCTAGTGATCCGTTGTCGATAGAACGCGCTGGTGATTTCATAGATTTTTTTCACGATCTGTGACGTTGTTTTATTTCCTTGCAGAAGGACGGTCTATTTGGTGAGTACAAAGATCAGAAGCCATAATTTTAAAATAAAATAACAAAGGCTGTTGGTTATTACAGCTATAGATAGAAGTACATCTAGTGTAATGGCATTCAACTATATATAATTTATCTCAAAATATTTTTTATTCTTTCCATGTTACAAATTAGGAAGGCATAGGTAAAGACATCGATACCTGGAAATTCACCATAACATCAGAATTGAAATTGTAATTTTTTTTAAATTGTAGTAATTTTTAGTAAAACTTTTTGTTCAAGCTTATCCCAGGCATCTATTTAAAAATTCTTTACTTTTTGTTATTTATCAGATATTTTACATAACATGAGCAGGAACTAAATGTAATTGCTTTTTGTTGTTGTCAAATTATCTGCCTTCTATAAGATAATTCAGTACAATTAATTGCTTACTTGTTACACTTATTACAATATTTTCATGATAAGTTTATTTAAGAATGATTTATTGACAAATATAACTCCTTTGAATAGATAATGGACACATTTATTCAGTCATTAAAATATTTTACATATATGTAAATATACAGGTCTTGTTTCAAACAAATTTAAAAAATGATCACTGAAAAGAATCCTTCCTAACATAAAACTTCTTTATCCGCACCTGGAGAATTATACTTATAATTAATTTAGATATTTAAGTCTAAATTCTACTTAAGTGAAATTTGTTTGAACATACTAAATTCACAAATGAATTAAGTGAAATGGAGTTTTGAAAATTCTACATACGAAATATTATATATTATCTTCCCGTTACACTTAAGTGATGTTTTCAAAACCCTACTTCATTGATGAAGTACATTTTAGTGAATTTGTCATTTTGTGAACAGATTTCAGTTATGTAGACAACTAATTAATTATGTTTATCTTTCTATTGTTCAGTATATTAATCGGGTGTATTTATTATATATCGTGTGTAAAATACTCTCTTACAGTATTTTACAAAAATGGGTTTAGTTCTATGTTCTATATTTATTGTAAAACGATTTTAACACTACGCGTCAAAAAGTTTGTCAAAAATCCAACGACATTAGAAAGTGCAACTAGGCAGAACATAACATATTATGCCACTCATTATAATTAGCTGTAATCGGGGGACCTAACCATCATCCAATAAGCTGGTCAAAGAAGGCTAAAAGGGAATAAAATCTCTGATTGATAAACTATCCACCTACAACTATAGTGAAAACTTTAACTATAATTCCATTGTTTTAAAAATGTATTGCGATATATGTACCTATATATTTGAAAATATAGAAAAATTCCCTATTTAATGCAGTAAGATTTGAAAGATATAAAAATTTTACGATATGGAAAAATTGCGTGTAAATTATTAGTTTTATTCATATAATTTCAAATGGCAGATTTTGTCTGAGACACGATTTGAAATTATTTAGAATTCTGTTAATATAATCTTTCTATTGCTGCTTTTTAGAGCTTTCGAAATTTGACCTATGTGTCAAATATTGTAAATTAACAGCTCTATTTGTTGGGTTATAAAGGTACAACATTACTGTTTTTACACTAAAAACGCCTAAACTCCATTCTAACTCCTTTTAGAGCCTTTGTTAACTATAAAAAGAAAGTTAACTTTGACAGGTTCTGCTAGTTAGTGTATTGAAAGTCTGTCATTAAACCTCACATGTTATAATTTGTTAAACAGTGTTACGAAAACACAAAAAATCAAATTCACAAGTTATTTATAATTAATTTAAATTATTTGAATGAAAAAGAGTTTATATGATTAAACCCCTAATATTTTAACTTGTTAAATACACGAAAAAACAATTAAGTCTATTCAACCTAGGTATTGATATAATTGAATATGTTTAGTGAATAATACAATTTTTTATTATCATAATATAAAAAAATGTGTTGTCAGGATAATAAAGCAAAGAATCCAATAAACCAATTTTATTGCATTTGTTATGCCAAAGTTATTTATTTGACATCAAATTTTAAATTGAAATCAACAAACGTTAAAGAAATAAAGTATTACTTTTAAAAGATGTCACAACATTGTCACTAAGAGGGAAATTTAATCTTGACGGTATCTTCATTTAAGAAAGTTCGCAACCATCTTCAGTCTCCATAAGGAAAGAGCCACCCAGAAGTTTACCACCCAGAAGACTACCACCCAGAGAACTACCAACTAGAGGTGCCTTTCCAAAGACCTCCATTTCACATACGATGAGCCTCTTAGTTTGAGCGCTAACGGCCCGAATAGCCACATATCGACCAATCCGTTTGCAGTGAAGTTCATTCACGATGTCGTTAAGTCGAGTTTCAAATTGACCACAGGACGTAAATTTGTCAATAGAATTGGCCGAATTTATTTTATCAAATTCATTGCTGACTGCGATTTCGTATTGGTCGAAATTATCGCCTAAAATATAAAGAATAATTTTAATCATAAGCATAACAATACAACGGAGTAGGTATGTACATATGAAAAACTCAACATGACTCAAGCTTTTTGGAGTGTAAGAGGGAGAAAATGTTTATCGGATAAAGTACCAAAGCTATAATATAAATGTCTAACGTGTTTTATATTTAAAATAGAACAACTATGTACCGTTTGTGTTATAAATGCCAATAGCTTTCCCAATAGCAGCTTAAAGACAATTTTATGCCCCTTGAAAGCTGTGTGCATTTTTCAAACATGTAAAAAAACCGTAGCATAAACAAATTAAAACAAAATTATTATATTGTTTCCTTATGGGAGTATAAATGAGGTATCAAAAATTTAAATACTATATGATTGGATGTCTGGTGGTTCTTCTCTGACAAAAAAAATCAGCATAAATCTGGTGAGTTGTTCCGATTTTTCATTAATTTTTATGTGTACGACTATGGACCATATAAAAAGTAAATAATTGTAATAGTTTTTTACCGAAGTAATTTGAAATGACATTTTAAGTGAATTAAATGTAATCTCCGATTGATGCACTGATACAATTATTGAATGATTATTATTTTATTTCCATTATATTTATTTAACTGAAATATGATTTTAATTTAATGATTCTCATATATGGTTGATAAATATGCATATTATTCAATACATTACTTTTAATGATAGTTATATTTATCTATAAAAATTTACTACTAAAACCAGTTTAATTCAATTATGTAAAAGAATATGTATTAGCATATAAAAGTTTAAAACAGTGCATGAACATTATATCAGCAGATTGCAAATTTTTAGGTTTATAAAACATAAGAATTTATAATAATATGGCTTACATTAAACTAATGCATACAACTGAAGCTTTGTTTATATTGGGAAATATTTCTGATCTATTTGTTGTTATGGATCCATAGCTTATGTTATTTACGGTACACTTGTAAACATATACAATGTGTTGAGTATTTAGAAATATATATCTATGTTAATGCAAAATTTAGTATGATCAGCGTGGCATACATATATGATGAAAGGTACATTTTTGCCACTAAAAGATTTTTACGAATAAGTATTCTAATCCTTATATGTCTAATCTCTGTATAAATTTCTACACAAATATTACTATAAAAATAATTAATTTTGTGGCAAGTAGTGCCTGATGCAATATATATGTATGTAATTAAATATTATTAATAATAATATTTAATCGAAAATAATTATAGGAATTTTAAAGTAATCGACTGTAATTTGACAATAGTGTTTTTTCCCTCTAAACAAATCGTTTTTATCTTGTCCGAGTTTGATCATTTAATAGTCATGTAATTGATATAGCAGATTCTCCTTACTTCCCATGCCCCAGACTCGCACAAAATTGACTTGATATGAACTTCCCAAATCAATAACCATCCAGTGTTTTCCATTGTGTGTTGTCCCCGCACATAAGGCCCAATAACTGATGTACTTCCCATTAGTCACTAAAGCCGGACTAACGAATCCATAATGCTGTGTGCTCTGATAGACTTTCTTTTTCAATGCCAAATTCTCCGCTGGAAATTCGGAAAGAAGAAATTTAAGTAAAATATACTCATGGAAAATTAATTATATTAACAATTATTTATATCTATGACAAAATGCATACAATCAGGTATGAATTCAGAAATATTTTTGAAAATAATAAATTTAGTTTGATTAATCTGAAATAATACACACTATAAGCGGTCCCAGTGTTATTTTCATATTTATTATTTTAATATAGTGGTATTTTTAGTACTCTCATATATTTTAGTAACAATATATATATATATTTACGTTTTGGTGCACGATGTTAAAAATCTAAAAACTTTATTGCTAACAATAAGTTAGGAATAAATAAGTATACACATGTGAGGTACATTATTAAAACAATAATACATATGTAATAGTACATTCAATATACGCTAGATTTCATTCTTGCAATTTTACATGCGATGTGTTGTACATTTTTATGAATAGTAACATTGTTATATATACTAATCTTATTTTTATTTAAAATGTATCACTAAAATAGCATTACATTTTTTTATTTAAATCGTTTCAGTATCAATTAATTCTCAAAATTAAAATATATAAATTCGTAAATAATTTATAAATTATAATAAATAACATATATATACATATATATGTATTATATTACATATAAATATTTTTTCCCTTTGTGTTTGGCGGCATTTTTTAATTTTTTAAAAGTATTATTTAACTCTTTATAAAAAAACGGGCTTAATTTTAACAAATAGTAATTAAGGTACAACGTAAATCTAACACATGAATTGTATCATTTGTTTATTTATTAGCATTTATGTTACTTTAACAAATTACCTTTTCCTCGTAATAAACACTCATATTTATATGAAAGATCTATTTATAATAAGAAATGTGACTTAACTGATATATTTGTTTCTTTAAAACATTATTATTTCTTTATGGTGCGTTTAATATTTGGTAATCACGCAATTGCCAATGTGTTAAGTCCTATTTTATAATTGTAACGTAATTTTTTAGGAAAATGATTCGTACTATAATATAATGAAGACATATTAGAAAAATTAAAAATCCATGCATGAAAAATATAATTCCATCGGAAGAATTAACTGATAGTAAAAGTAGTATATAAAACTGTTTGTCAGATTGCATCAGAAAATTGCAATAAAAGTAGCATAAATAATTAATTATTAAATCAAAAAATCAAAAACAAACCAAAGCCTTTTGCTACTAAAATTATATTTGTACTCTAATATTTCGCCGTT
>JAYRBW010123957.1:0-16725 GCA_036023295.1 Invenusta paracnida | reverse complement strand
GTTTTTGGGGTCGAGAAATTGATTTCTGATGTCATTTTATAGTTTCCATCTACTTTTTATATATAAATGCTATGTTTTCCTATATTTTTGGAGGCGATGAATACGTTTTTGAAGTTATTTTTATGTCCGCGTGGTCCTAAAGTATCTATATATCAAGTTTCAACCCTCTAGAGCGTATAGAACCGCAGATATACATTGTTTTGTTTAAAACACTAAGTAATTGCTTATATTTTTATTTGGCGGCAATTTCAAATAATTTCTTACACGCTATAACATGGTAAGATCTTTAACGTTTTTAATCAGTTTTTCTTAAATTTTATTGCTAAAACTCAACGGATTTTAATCTTCTTTTTTTTAAAACTGATCTAAAAAATTAGCCAGATAATTTAAAAGTTATTTAATTAAAATCCGTCAAGTATTTAAAGATCTATATCCGGAATAAGTTTAGCACGTGCCATTTTATATGTATTTAGATAGGGGAAATTTTTCAAAGTAATTTTTTTTCTAAAATCGCTTCCAGCTGTGGACCCCTTTGCTTTTTTTTTTAATGGTCTAAAATTGAATTTTCTTTCGTTTGGCGGTGGTTAGAACTCTCTAAGATGTGTAGTTTTTGAGTTATTTCCATTTTTTGAATTTCAAGGTCACAGAAAAAGTCACAAAAACGCCTCTGGAGACCCTCCTATACAACCCACCTTGCCAAATTTTTTATACAATATTCAAAATTTAATTCTGCATCGAAGAGTACTAACTAGATGTCTGTGGGATGCATAGTTTTTGAGATATAAACGATTAAAGTTTTATTCATTTACAATTAGTAGTATGCCAACTCTTAAATGATGACATAACATCATATCCCCTTTTTCCCCAAATGGATTATTTCAATATTGAATATATTATAAAATTACAAAAAATAAGATGTTGGCATCTAATTGCACTGTAATATTTATTTTATTTGTTTTTTCAGGTTCATCTATTCAGGTGTGAAGATTAAAGAGTCACAATAATAGCCAGCTTTGATTCATGGATGACGAAAATCCTTTTGAAATTTCATCTAATACAAGACAGGAAACAGACTGGTCATTGTGCTGCTTGTGTCAAGAAAAAACTGGGAAGGACCTGCGACACCCTTACAAGAAAAAATGTTATCACGCTGCATATAAAACCCTCGAAGATGAACTGAAAGCTTTCGTAGACAATGATATCCCTTTACTTTTTGGGGTCAATTTGCAGTGCTTAGATGATGGTTCGGGGATCGCCTCCACAATGCTGAAAAATGAAGCTAAATATCACAATGGTTGTCGAGGACATTTCCGTTCACATAACCTTCAGCGAGCAGTAGAGAAGCGTTCAAGAGAAGACTCAGATGGCGTTTCCTTCAGTCCCAAAAAAACTCGTACTAGTTTTAGTGCGTCCCTAGATCGGAATAACATTCAGTGCGTCTTCTGTGAAATGTTTCAAAAAGACAGTGATGAGCCAATACACAGAGCAAGTAGTCAAAACTGTAGTCGGAATCTCTGCAAATGGGCTGTAGAGTCCAAGAACTGGGTTGTCCATGCCCGCTTGAACACGGCAATTGATGCAGAAGCTGGAGATGTGCATTATCACATATCATGTTATACAAATCTGAAGAACGAGGCCCGTGCAGCTGTGAACAAATCATCAAATGCAGAGACAAATTATGCCAAGCAGCAATACGACCCCTTGGTATTTGCTCAACTTGTAGCATTTGTGCAGTTTTTACGATTTTTACAAAAACTGATGTATTCCCCCCCTGCTATAATCTTTACATAAATTAGTATTATGATTTCGTTTTTGTATACATTCTGAATCCTATATGTAAATTAGCCAAGGTCTGATATTAAATAATGCAGCAATGTTTGATATTCAAAAAGGTCTGAGTATTAATCGAGACAATATTACCTATATTAAAGAAATTGACAATGTCTTCAATAATTTCAAGGTGTCAATGGACGACCATTGTGATCTATACGGATAAGCATCCAAGAATATAACTACAGAATTTTATTATGAATACGAATTTTCCCTAAAGAGAGCGGTAATATCCTATTCGAAGAATTTTGTAACAATACTATTTATTTTCTGGAGTTATAATAATTATAGAATATATTCTGACTTTTAATATGTATTAATAATATATTAATTTTTTAAAGAAAGCAAGACGATATATACACAATGCAAGATTTAACACCTATCGAACTGCAAAAAGCTTTCTATTAATAAGATTTTTTGACAAACAAGACTCTTGGCTATTTTACTATTACGGTAAATTGTTAATAGACATTAGATTAATGTCAAATGGCGCATAATAATTTGATGCATTTATGAATTTTGTCTTAAGAAGTTCCAAGGAATGTTATAGACCAGATTATCTTAAAGAAATTATAATCCTATTCTGAAGGTGAACAATTCTGTAGAAGTGAACTTTATTCTTGTAGCTGTCATCTAGCTACTGGGGAAACATACTCGTACTATAGGTTTAAATCTTTTCTCATGTGTAACTTTCAATGTCTTACCTTATCCATGTAGTTTCTTTCGCCATCTCTCTCCAGGTTGCTGTTCTTTGTATTCTTCTGATTGATATTTTCATTAGCCAGCTTGTTCAGAGGATCTCCTTGCGGGGGCATGAATAATAATAATAATAATAATAGATAATAGATAATAATACTATTATATATTATTATCTTGGATTCCATATTTGTAGCTCGAACGCAGCTCATAATAATCCTGCTCGCTCTGTTTTGGATTCTTACTAGTTTTGGGACATTCGTATTAGATGTAATGTAGATAGTAATGTTATGACTATCATAGCTTTATGATAGCATCTATAACTTTTTGAAAATAACTAGCTGCCTTCTTTGTATCGCTGTTGGTATGCTCCCTACAGTTAGGTCGTCGGCAAATTGTCTGTACTTGCTGCTAGCCAAGGATTATATAAGAATGTATATTATATAAGAAAGATTAAATAAGAAACAAAACTCAAATAAATATATTATTAATTATTTTCAATAAGCTAATTAACAAGAAACAGTAAACCTAAATGAATTAATACCTTATCGAAGTAATTTTAAAGATTTTTGAAAACTTATCTTTGTAAATTTTCTTATTTATTTATATATATCTTACATTAATCATTATATACATATTTAACAGCAAACATAGTAATAAATAATTATTGGCGCCATTTCTTATATCAATTTCTTCAATGGCTGAACTACGTATCATCAATATTCTTTAAACTTTTGATCTTCAAGGAGGAATTCGTCTCTTGGCTTTTATTTTTGACACGCTGTCGTTTTTTTCTTCATAAAAACTATCGCCAGCTTTTAAAATGATTAGATTTTTATTTAATGAAATCTAAATAATACGTTTGAAATTTTATTTAAACTACTTATAAAGTTAAACAATGAAAGGTAGTACGTCGCATTTTTAAAAATATATATATGTACTTTTTTATTATTATTATTGAAGTAATTGTAGTTCATCTATATATTTGGTTATTTTACAACTATTTGTATGTCTTCGAAAACAATAAAAACGAATTCTACAGAATGAATTAACGGATATAGCTACGTGACATTTTGGATTCAGTTTATGGTTTATTCTTTACTCTGTGAGTACTAATTTATAGTTTTCGTCGTGTTTTTCTTGTTTGCTCATCAATAATACAATGCCTACTCTCTCTGTGAACTGAATAAATAAATTAAAAACAATATTCTGAACAAATATCCCAAACCCCAAAGCATAACCTTTTTCTAGAATTGGGGATGAAATATAGGATTTCTACATGAGTTTTGAAAACAGAAATATCTATACATCAGAGGCCGCGTTAGCGGCCGACGAAGTTAGATATTTCTTTCTGAAGATCTCATATAGAAATCCTATTGTTATTGATTTCCATTACTACGATTGCATAATTAGTATTAACATTTTTTTCTGTTAGAAATCCGATTGTTTTTTATTTTTCTAGTACTTTTCACATTCATGGTCCTTTTAAAAATTGCACTTTTAATTTTTAGTTACTTGTAACAACTTTAAAAAATGTGTTTTAAGTGCCTATTTTGTGGTACCTATATTTGTCTAGTTAGTTGTTGTATTTTGTATTTAATAAACGTAATAAATTTATTATTATTGATAATTATCCGGCAGAAATGCATTTAATAGATATTTCAAATCAATCTCAATGGCTTATAAGGCATAGACATAGATATAGACCAATAACAATATATTTAAATTATCCAACAAAACAGTTAGAATGTTAAAATAGGTGTATGTATACCTAGCTGATATGCTTGGTTGATCACGAACAGGATAGTGGAGTTACAGTTCATGTTAGTTGGGTCTATAGGTCAATGACGGGCAATACATTGATATGCGATTTTACAGGGTATTCTCTCTTCGAAACATTTTGTCATATAGTTCGGAAGTTGAACCTTAAAAGTTGTTTTGAAGTCCGCCAAACGTTTTTTACACTTACTACGTCAGAAAATTATGCCGATTCGAATCCGGTTAATGCCACTTTGAAATCGTTGAGCATTTTTCCAAAATTATTATTAAAAAAAAAACTCAATAAACACATTTAATAAGCAAAAAAGTTTTTCCTCATCTCAGTATTACGAAAAATTGTAAATATGAAAATAAAAGTATTAGTTATTTATATAGTTAAAATAAATAAACAAAACTGGTGTGTGTCGCTCAGTTGGTTGAGTGTTGGTCTAATATGTAGAAGGCTCTGGTTCTAATCCCACCCAGTGCAATTTACTCATTCCTGGCTAGCAGCTGTGTTAGTCGATTTATTAGCGGGTCTAGGCCTGTTTGGTTTGGTGTCATATTAATAACATGTAATCTTAAATGCGTTATTGTCATTAGTAATAAACAGGGAATACTTTAAGTTATTAAAGTAGTCCCTGGTAATAAACCTTATAAAACTGAAATTATCTTAAATAATTTATTTTCTAGTATGCATATAAATATATTATTTTCAACATTTATCAAGTAAGTCACATTTTTACAAAAAGATATTAAAACATAATCCAACTAAATTTTCAATCAAGCTATCATATATAAAATCAATGTACAACATCAATTTTGTTTCTGTTAATTAGTAATAACTGAATACATATAAACAAAGGTCCCATTTAGAGATCATCATCATCATCATCATCATCAGTTAGATTTGTAGGAGTCATTTCATTTTTTGGATCAGGTGTCATATCACATTCTTACCCACCGAAAAAGCAATAAATACGAAAATCAAAAGATGTTGTATCTGATCGTCAAATACGCTTTACTAACAATTCATTTGTATTAGATAATATTACTTGTTGAGAGGGGTTTTATCTGTCGATGTGAGATTACGATGTATGTATATGAAGATACACAGTCCCTGTGACACTCAATTGCTTGTTTTCGTTATCCATATGGAGACGATCCTTCCAAAATTTACTTTTTCTTCTTTCTCATTCCCTTTCGGAGGGGTGAGGGGGAGGGAGTGGGGCGCGTCAGTACCCCGATCTCCCTGAGAAAGGTCAGCGTCCCAGCCCAGTCTGTAAATGTTTCGAGGGAAGAGTTGTCACATAAAATAGAGAAGCGAAAAAAAGTAGAGTGCCCCATCCGGAGCTGAGCACGATCGATGCTGTCGGCATGCGATATCTCTGGTGGGGGGTGGAAATAATCAGCATAAAAGTAAGCCCAGTGCGTTATAGCTGCATGGAGGGTTAGCCCAATCTTGGCAATGAGTGCTTCATCCAAACTTTGTCGTAGGCCTTGTTGAAGTTCACTAAGATAGCGCGGCTCGCTTGACTGACTTTCCCCCTTGGAAAGCGTCCAAGATTGTACGGCTTCGCCTACCTGCTTATCGACAGACAGAATTTTATAGAAACCAACCTGAGCGGGGTGGAGTAGGTCGTTAGTCTTTAGGTGGTAGGCTAGCCGCTCGTTCAAGAGGCATTTATAAAATTACTCAGACAGCTGAGAATGCTGATTGGACGATAGTTGCAGGGTGACACCAGTGGGTTTACAAACTTGGGTGTGGGCCGAATCTCAGTCAAGACGCCAGGAGGACGAACAGAAGTTGACGTCATTAGTCATTAAGGAGACAGTCTATATAGAGCCAAGGGATAGGGGGATGTTGGGAATGCCTTCGGAGACTGAGGCGGTTTAGCGTGCTGGAGGTACATGCTAGATAAGGGAGTACCAGGCTAAGGCCCTGGTAGGTGTATGGGGTCAATGGCTCTTCTAGCCTCAAGGATGATTTTATGATCTCTCTGCTTATCCTTGGAGATCCGGCTGACGCTGGCGTACTCCTTGCAAATGAGGACTGCTCTGCTCTGCTAGAGTTTGAGCTAGCTAGTCTCCCCACGTCAGAGCGGATGGTTTTGGAGGGGCGGCGCTTGGGGTTTTCTCGAAACGGGACGCGGATGACGGCCCAAAGTTTCGCGGATGTGATCTCCTTGGAGTGACCTTCAATATAGTCTCTCCACAGCTCTTCCTTACTCCGATCAATCGTATGTCTGGTTAAGTCTGCCGCGTTTCTAAAGGTCGCGATCAGGGTAGGATTTTCTGGGTCCTGACGGAGGTTTTCATGGATCATGTGGCCGGCGATGATATTCCACTCGAAGTCCGGGGTTCACCACGCGTGTTCTGACTTGCGAGAGCCTCTGGAGAAAGCGGCAGTGACTGCCTGAGTGATGGCCTCAGAAAGTATGTTATTGGCTGAAGTAATAGAATGGGAAGGAAGTATATTCCAAGATTGGAGATCAGCGTTCAGCTATACAGTAAATTTTTCCAAGTCTCGTCTTTCTTGAAGGCAAAATACGTGGCGCAGTGGGGAGGAGGGTAGGCGAGTTACGACCTTCGAACTCGATGAGAATCGAGAGATGGTCAGAACCGATGTGATCTTCGATGAACCAGTGTGCCAAGGTTTCACAGTTGGAGTGGAGAAAGGTGGCGTCCAGAGTCGTTGCCGTCCCCCTGGAACTGATTCAGATGTTTGACCCGTCATTAAGATGGCGAAAGTCATGTGTCATGGCCCAATCATGATACCATCGGCCAATGTCATCTTCCTTATCATTCTGGTCGCAAGACTCGATATATACAACCCCTTCATAAGTTAAATTTACCTACAAGCCAATAATATAATTAATAAACTATTACAAAATGACGATATATATATATATATATATCTGACAAAGAAAAACTTTTTGCTTGTTGAATGTGTATATTGGGTAGTTTGACCCTCTAAATAGAGACACCAAAATAATCAGTATATAGGATGAATAATTGTAGAGATATCTTACGTTTATGGGGACTCCAAAATAATCTTTTAGGTTTAACTGCCGGACGGATTATGACAAATGTTTCGAAGAGAGAATAACCCTGTAAAATCGCATATCCATGTATTTCCCGTCATTGACCTATAGACCAAACTAACATGAACTGCAACTCCACTATCCTGTTCGTCATCAAACAAGCATATCAGTTGGGTATATATATATACACACTGATTCTGACATTCTAACTGATTTGTTGGATAATTTAAATATATTACATATATATATCACGTATTGTAAAATATATATTTAATCACAGAAGAAAAAATGATCATTTAAAAAATATTCAAATGAAAATATGGAAAAATAAACAAAAATATGAAAAATATGAAAAACAACAAAATGATCAAAACTAACCATATTTCTTACTCAAAATTTGTGAATTAGTCAAATTATTACTTTGGCAACTCTGTTCGTTCAAACTTTATGCCAAAATCTTCAGTCATTCATTAGTTATGAAACATTTTCAATATCCGAAGATGCCACTAACCGACAAAAAATAGGACCATGATAGATTTTTAACATCTGTGTGATTACTAATATATTGTTAATATAAGCATACCTAAAAATATAAATTAATCTATTCTACCGACTTAATTGAAAACAACATTTCAATAAAAGCAAGTAATAAATTAAAATAATGGCAAGCCATAAGTGTACTTATTGATAGGTAGGAGGGTAGTGAATATATTATTTATATTCTAGTATAAACATTCTAACTGCAATATGGAAGACAAGGTTTAGCATATAAGTATAAGATACTTATAAACACATCATAAGTTATGATAAAGATATAAAAAGAACCATGACCCTCTATACAACTCATCAAAAACGCAAAGAATAAAACGTAAACAATTTTTAGCTTATCCGTTTTATGCGATTGACTTCAAATATAATAGCATACTTACATATATACTGAGCAGCTCTGCATAATATAAGATCAATAGCAAATAATTTATCTAGACCAATTTATGAACTGAAGTACTGTTTTGTATGAGTCAGTCAAGAGAAAATAGTGTGTATTTGGCTCTGAAGAAAATTATTGTCATTATACAGTATATTCAACACTGAAAAAATTGGTATTAAAACAAACACAATAACATACTTATTACATTTTATAAGCTAACCTTTAATGGCTTAACTATTTAAATATATTCCAATGTTTCTTTCTTATATTAGTCAGTGGTAGATTTTTCTAAAGAATGGAAGACTCAATGAATAAAAATAAGATATTCTGCATATTGGGATGCTTGATGATTGTGGGAAACTGGTTGAGATGACAATTAATAGGAAACTGAAATGTTGTTGTTGTTTCATCCAGCTTTACAGATTTTCTCCGTAATATGTCCAGCCTAGAATCGGGCGATCCCCCTTATTTAGAAAGTCAACCACTTTCCTAGCGGTCATTTATTGAGGGAATTAAAAATGATGTTCTAGTTTCAGGAGTTTCACAGGTGTCGCACACCGGGTCGGTGTTTTTTCCTATTCTATATTCATATTCCTTCGGTCCAGATGTTGGTGTGTCCCGTCTTGACTTGGCTTATCCTCGTCTTTTCCTTTGTTAGGTCATTTGAGGTATTGATGTAGATTCTGAATCCTTTTTTTTAAATCTTGCTTTTAATCTTAATTGTTGCTGCCTTGAGAGTTATTCCTACTTGCCTCTGATATTTTAGGCTTCCTGCCTTCGTCAACTCATCTGCTTTTTTGTTTCCGTCAATTTCGATATGGTTGGGAATTCTCTAAAAAGTCACAAATCCCCTTTCTTTCCAAAATGTTCTCGGACTGTGTTTTGTCGTCTTTGTTAGAGTGATTCTTAGTTAGTAGCTTTATAGTAAAAAATGGTGGTGATTCAGAAGTCTCTAACAAACATATTAGTATGTACTATATAACGACGAAAACAAGTCAGAAACACTCACATATACTCTGACGGAATAAGACCAGTCATTCATTCAGAAGCCGTGTGTATTTTAGCATGGAAAATCACGTGATTCCATAAGGAAACAACTATTAACAGTTTGATAATAAACGAATTTTTGGTTTTGATCATACTATAGTATTGCTGAAATATAATTAGATGTCACACAGATATATTTATATATAACTATATACTCAACTATATAACTAAAAATATGTTCCATTTCTGCACATAAATCTCTTCCACATCTTCAGCCTCCTGATAGAATCGCTTACAAAATATGATAGATTGTACATAGAGTTGTCGATACTATATATATACTCAAATTCCTTTGAAACACCCAGAGTTAAAACGAATTTTCAATTTTTTTACAGTTAATAAAATATTTCTCAGAATTTTAATCGAAGCGTCTAGTACCAGTAGAATTAGCACATGATTGGCGATTTTCATAAGATATATAAATAGAACATTTACATATATATGGAATGTTAAATCTAACGTTTAGGATGACGTGACTACATCTAATGGTGGTAAACATTTGTTTTAATTGTACACATTGTTTAATAATGTTAAAATACACCCAGAAATTTTAGTTTGTTTGTATAAAGCATATGATTATCAATATGTTTTGCTAGTTTTTTAATCGGCATGCAATAATATTGCTTGCTAATTTGAACGCATAGAATATAATATATAAATGAGGAATTTTAAAATTCGATAATATACATTTAAACAACAATTATTTTCTACGATTCTCAGAAACGATATTGATTATTAAGGTTGATGTTTATAATATATCAAAGAATTTAAAACACTCTCATTTATACTTCTGTATAGCTATATTTAATTGGTAATTTATTTAATATATTAAGCTTAACAAAAGTATGAAACATTATAAGTTATTACCATTATGTTAGTTTACAGAATAAGATATATATATATATGCAGTTTCCTTGATAAAAAAATAGAAATATCTATTGTAAAATAATAATTTGATATTATTTTATCTAGTTTTTATAACAGCATTCATATTGTATGCATACATACTTATTACGAGTATATAAAATACCATGTACCACAAATATGTATCCATAGATACAGAATACAAATAGTTTGTCTTTTTGTGTTCTATGCTTTATATTTTAGGTAATATAGAGTTGGCATATAATGTTCAATATTAATATTTAATGATACACTTCATATAAATTCACAATAAATCCAATCGCCATAATATTTTTTTATTTTCCCTTTCTATTTCTTGTTATAGATTATACATATTAAAATACTGTTTGTATATTATGTTCAGAACTAGTGCATGAATGTTTGTTTTTGGTAGTAGGTAATCAGCATATAATATACTGCAGACATCCGCGTGAACATTCCCAAACATCAACAGAAGTTTGTTATATAACATTAAGACATTAAAACAGTAACAATATAGCAGATCAGAGAATATATTATTATTATTATTATTATTATGGAAATAGCCCTATATGGAAGGGTTAGGGCATATGATTTATAAAAGATGCAATATCCCATCGTCCACACATCAACACTATAATCAAACAATATATGTATGTACCTTAATAATGGTATATAGTACACAATAACAATCGCCGTTTAATTGTTTTCGTTCTCCGCCTATGTTTTTACTTTTCAATTACATAAATTTCCATTGTGTATGTGTTTGCATGTTTACATAATAAATACACATATGTGTAGGTCACAGTAAAATAACATCTAGACCAAATCTATATAATATGACATAAATAATTCAGTTCTCCAATACGATAGACAATGTCTGAAATAGATAGTTTATATAGTTATAATAATATTAAGACAATCCAATTATTCATATCTAATTACGATATACGGAATGTTGGAATATTACAATAGATTTTGCATCAAGAGTAAAAGCACAACACGAACAATGTATATATACTGTCAATCTTGCATAATGTACTGTTCAATAAATTAATGTATTTCTAAATAATAGAAAAGCGTTTAAAAGGTCATTTAAAAAAATATATTTTTATTAAATTCTTAGAAATGTTCTTAGTTTTTATATAGAAAATTCAATTAAATTAACAACTTAAATAAAATTCATCGTAATATACGTAGTCTCTTTCTTCGCTCAAAAATTGTTTAGGGATTAGTATTTCAATATAAATAAACCCTTTTATCTTTGACTGTTTATTCTCCTCATTTTTTGTTATCACTTAAATGTATTTTCTCTTGTACACCACTTGATCAAGAGCAGGGTTCGTACGCAAAAGTAATCCCAAAATTCACAAACTTTTCCCAAATTTTTAAAGACCAACTTAGAGAATTTTCAAAGACCTTTTGTGTTTAAGACATTTTTTTTTAATGGCCGCCAAACCATCCCTTATACTACTTAAATACTGTGCTTAGCCCTACCTAAATGACAGTTCAGTATCCAGTCTGAGTCTAAACACTTGATGAAAAGAAATAAGTCACGATAATAAATGAATTATTGAATGCAAAACATATTTAACTACTTTCAAAGACTTCTTTCCCTTTCCCCCTATTTTTATACTTTCCAGGGCCTGGATTTTTATTTTCGTTTTTCCAAAACCTTCCCAAACCATACGAACCCTGTCAACCATGGTCCTACTTTTGAATTAAACATGTCAAAAACACTTAAATGTGCCTCACGCCCTCAAATTTAACTCTTTTTTTTCAAATTCAGAATTCTGAGTAAGATTTTGTAGGGGAATCGAATGGTGTAATGGGTTTTTTTAATTCAACTTTGGAGCCAAGCTATAGCGTGACCCCAAAAATCGATCTTTGCGGCCCTAGGGTGACTAAACTAAGAGATATTTTAAAAATCTAACATGATATTCGGATGCTAAACCCAAAATTTAATCTGTGATATTAATTTCATTATATAATATACAAGGGAACTCCTTAACCCTACAGAGGGCTCAACCATGGTCCTAATTTTAAATTATACATGTCAAAAACACTTAGATGTGCCTCATGCTCTCAAATTAAACTCAATTTTTTTTTCAAAACTCAAAATTTTTTCAAATTCAGAATTCTGAGTTAAATTTTGTTGTGGAATCAAATGGTGTAACGGGATTTTTGAAATTCAATTTTCGGGGCAAGCTATAGGGTTGTCCCAAAATTCGATAATTGTGGTTTGAGGCCTCTGGAGTTACAACAAATCAATATTTTAAAAATCTAACTAGATATTTGACATGTACTTGCAAAAATTGACCTATAGTGTATTTTTTTTTAAATATTAATGGGAACCCCTTAACTCTGATTTTTGAAACTCTAAATTGGGCGTTTTGAAGCTTGAGCATCTACAGAGAAGTACAATATTCATTTACCCGATTTTTAGCTCTTAAAATAGGAAATAAATATATTAAATATATTATATATTATTCATAATACTCGTTTTGCCTAGTAAATACAAATATTAATTTGATTCACCATAACCTTCTCAACATTCAAATACTTTTAATACATATTCCCAAGAGATCGGGTTGATTAATATTCCCAAACGCTTAATAGAGTTTCTTGTGTAAAACTCATTTTATTGAAAAAGTATACAATATTTTGAAACATGGTTTACACCATTGGAAAGAGGATAAAATTCTCTACAAATTAGTTGTATTTAGTATTTATTTTATGGTTTTTTATACCATTTTACAGAGTGATAAAAAATAAGTGGCTCTAGGACAGCAGATCTATATATATATACACAGATATGTCGAATATTTCGTAAATATATTTCGTAAATAAAATATATAATTTTACGGCTAGCCCTAGAGTATAATAATAAAAATATGATACTAATAATTTCAAGGAAACTATAAACTTACTACTAGTTTAATATACATAATATTAAGATTAAAAGATTAAAGAACTAATTGAAATATGTTGTTGCTTCAACTTAAGAAATAAAACGTTTTATAACCAAAATAAATATATACACTAGTTTAATATATACAATAATATATATATATATATAAATCAAAATAAACGAAATAAAATAAAATAAAATAAAATAACTTACACATTTTATATTATTTTTACGGCTAGCCAGAAAAAGATGACCAGAAAATGACTGCGGGAGACGCCAATAAAATCGATAAACAGTTTGATTCCGATTAACAATGAAAAGTTCCGCATAATTTTCAGCTATAAGAAACAAAATAAAAAATCTATGACACTGCAGTAAATACAAAATAGAAATTTTAAACATACATAATAATGAAATAAAATTATATCCATTTCCTAAAGATTTAATAATCCTAACAATATCTACTATTTCTAAACCATCGGTAAATATATAAACTTAAATTTAAAGAATAAAACTAATTTGAAATTAGTTCAAATATTCGCTCCGATTGCTGCCCGCTATCTTATTTTAAGAGGGTAAAATATGAGAGGCAAGTCAAAATTTCTGTGGTTGTACCTTAGTGATGAAGTAACAGCACATCTTGTAAAACCTAATTCGCTCTTTATGTGTAGTAATTTACTAATGAGGATGGTATTTGCAATTTTTTTGTATATTTTATAAGAGCTGTGAGGCAATTTTACATCTTATACTTTTAATTCGTGTTCAAATGTATTAGTCTGTTAAAATAATAGTCTAGAATTAAAAAGAAAGCCCAAAAATCTCACATTTCGATACAATATAAAACTATAGATTCAAATTGATAGGGATACATTAAAATTATATGAATCGAAACCGGAATTTTAATATTAGTGATAGTAAAACATAAATATATTGTCCCATAAATTCATATAAAACAGATTAATTTCCTCCTTAGGGGATAACAAATAAACAGTTTATAAATAATGGTTAGTAAATAGTTTATAAAAAGTAAATGTATGAAAATACAAGTTTTATGCTGTAATATTAAATACCTAATAAGTTGTGTATAGTACAATTTAGAAGAATAATCAAATTGTAATTTAATAATCGAAGTAAAACCCAAGATTTTTCTCACTGGCTATTGGAGCAGGAAGTTTAAAAGTTTCCTGTTGAATGCATCCTTTCGAATTGCAGGACTGTAATAGCGCGTTTTGAGCGTTACTACAAGTGAAGGAACACTCGTTTTTGCCAATTTCTTTTACATTGTCAGGGCATCCATACTTGTATTTTTCCTCGTCACCGTTCCAATTTTCAGGTGATAATACCTATAATCACAAAGTGCTATTGAAATAGGTACATCAATAAATTTTAATTTATAATGTCTAAAATATTATACATATTTGTACGCATAAATTGATAATATATCTAAATTAGCTATATAATGTCAGTTGAACAATAAACAGGTAATAGATTTATGTTACAACAGAAATTGCTCGAGTTAAACTATATAGAAACTTTTTAATCTATCATTAACAAATGTATTAATCAATATGTCACAAGGAATAAAATATTATGTAAATTAAAATATACCTTGAAATATACTGTTGTACGGCCATCATTCACAAATTGATACATAAAGTTTTCTTTGTCAGGATTTAAATCAGGGACTAAAAAGGTATATTAAACAATCAAATAGAGATTACTATTTTTATATACTAATTATATAAAAGAAACAAGTATTAATAAAATAAGAAATCCGAAATAATGTACAATCCCGCCCAAAATGAAAGTCACAGATTCAAAATAAACATAAATATAACAGCTATGAACTGACCAATTGTTTCAAGTATCGATTACTAAGTCTTTGCATATAATAACATATAATTTATAATATTATAATATAATAGGGGGTTCAAAGTGTTACTTATTAAATTTTAGTATTAAGACACATTTAATTGTTTGGTTTACCTTATACATAGTTACCCATTTCTTGTCAGTGGTGAAGGTTTAATTTGCTTTATAAAAATATTTGCTTTGCAAAATATGGGCACATATTTGTTTCGTTTGTAGCATACATTAACTACTTAAAGCAAAAATGTAATTTTATGAAGAAAAAATAATAATTTATAAGTTTTAAATTTTATTTATAACTAATAAACAGATTACTTAATCACAATGCAAATTACTTAAATGGGCACAATATATTCCTTAAAAGCATTAAAGACAAATTCAAAACTGTTCCAAGGAAAGAAAGTACATTTTTTTAAACAATGAAGACAAATGTGAAATGTGTCTATTGATACATTAGCTTTAGCAAAAATCCATTTATGATACATGACCAACTCGAAATACCCCATATAATAAAACAACCTACAAACCACTTTGCAACAGAGCAATCATTTCAAGTAATTGTAAGAAGACGAAAATTAAATAGACGTACTTTTGAATAGAACAAACACATTTCTTTTATTTAATAATTGTATTCCATTATTTCATTAATTAGCTTATAATAGTCTGCCTACTTACTTCAATAAAAAAATTATTTAATTATATTCCCGACAGTATGACCTTAAGATACCCAATATTAAATACTGTGTATTACCTGCAAAATATTGTAATCTGTTTAATCTCAATTTATAAATGGTTTCTCTATGGAATCTATTCAAAAATCGTTTATGTATTATAAGTGTTTGAGTATTTTAAAAGTAAACTACAAGCTTAGTTGTGCATATTTACAGTTTCAATTTAGGAATGTATGTATAACTAAACAAAAACATATTTTAGGATGTATTATTAGTTTGCAAATAAGTTCTTATAGTTAATGCAACTTACGAGTACTCGTTGTTCGTAGGTCTACAGAAAGTGGGTAACTAGGAGAGCCTTGACGTGAATCAACCGCCGACACATTACATTTTATTAGTGCATTTGCTGACAAGCCGTGTAATACCAAAAAATATTGAACAGTTGTCATTGTCTAAAAATGTATAGGATAAATAAAATAAATCTACATTATAAAAACAGCAAGATATAATTTAAAATAAAATAAATGCCTAAAAATATAGTTCATATAGTTCAAATATTGTATGAATATAAAACATTGTTAAAAAGTAGATATGTGTATTATTATAAAATATAATAATAATGCGTATGTAAAAAATGACTAAACATAACAATTAAGATTTAATAATACCAAGTAAAGAATTGTCATTTACCTTGTTAAAATAAACAGGCTGAGTGCTACTGCAAGAAATGTGAAACGTGTAATTAATAGAATTAAATGCATCCTCGTTTAACTTCCATTCGATGTAGATCGAACTTTCATTCATCGCAATCATTTTAACTAATTCAGGTTTCAGTGGACGACCTATAATAATAAAGTAATAGATTACATATGTACAATATATACAAAGTATATTATAGATATACTTAAATCTGAAAAATGTCAGTACACGATAGTTACTAAAGTTGCGGTATATATCAATATTTAATACATTTGTTCCCATTAATAGTTTTAATTAAAAAGAAGAACACGTAGGTAGAACACATTTAATACATCTAACTATAGTTTCATGGCATATCATCAGAGATGTACAGCCAAAGTGAACAGAATT
>JAYRBW010123946.1:0-16728 GCA_036023295.1 Invenusta paracnida | reverse complement strand
CACAATTATCAAGCATCTCACTATCCTTTATGATAGTATTATGATATATAAATTTAATTACATTTATTTTTTGTTTTATGTACATTTTTTTAATTTATTTAATTTATGGCCAAAATCTCCACAATTGCCAAATGTCCTTATAGATATTAAAATTGCAGAAAAAATCCTGCTAGCCAATATATATAATTAAAAATCTTCTACTTCATGTATAACTATCTATAATATTAATGTATATTGGCTAGTGTAATATTTGTATGCAATTTTAGCATCTAAAAGGGCATTTAGCAATTGTGGAGTTCTTAGCCGCAAATTTTTTTTGGAAAAAAATAAATATAATTTATTTTTTATATTGTATCTAAGGGATAGTGAGATGCTTGATAATCGTGGTGTGGCTGAGGCTGCAAGCTGCCGCCAGCTTTTAGTAGTGTATAAGGATTATTTATTAAACATTGAAAAAACAAAAAATAAATGTAATCAACAAACATATGAATTTAGTAACATTACAAAACATGACAAATCATCATAAGAAACAAGTAACCCCTATATACTACTAAAAGCTGGTAGCCATAACAACATCATGATTATCAAGCATATCACTATCATTTACAATATATAAATTGTTAAAAAATTATTTATTATTTGTTTTGTTTTATTTATTTATTTTCCGAAAAAAAATAGTTTGCAGCCAAGAGCTCCACCATTGCTCAGCATTTTTATAAAGTAAAATGATCAAGCTTGGCATTTTATACAAGTATAACATGTAATGCCTGAAGCATGGATGTGCACAGTTTATAATATTAAGTAGGATATTTTTTTATACTATTTTAGATTAGAGTCCATCAGTTATATATACATAAACATACAGTTATTAGGTGTATATTAATATATTCATAATATTAATAATTTTAATATATAAAAATTACTTTTTAAAAATAAAACATCCAGATTTTCAAATCATTAAATTGAAAAAGAAAAATATTATTACTATTAGTATTAGACTTTTTTATGAACTATTTACATTAAAATTTTAGAAAAATAACTTTTTTTGCCAAATTTTATTAAAAATTCTGGATTTATTTTACTTTTGACAAAATTTTAGGAGCAATCACAATCCTGCTATTTACTAGGATTTAGATTATAAATGGATTTTGATTACATTTGTAAACTGGTATTCAATGGTAAGTGTAAGCAGTATGTTCCAAGGGCAAAGGTAATTTACATTTACATTTCTATTTTAAAAACTAAACAATGAATTAAAGTAAACATGCAATAATGAATTAGAAAAAGTTAAAGTTTAACAAAATTAATAACAAAGTGTCTAATTCTAAATTCCAAGATGAAAGTGAAGCTATCTCCAGCGACTGAAGATTAATTGCGAATTAATTTTTAACTAGTAATAACGCTTAAAAAAGTGCATTCATTATTTCTTACATTTTCGGATATTCCAACCATATAGTTTATAATTTCCACATGTAGGAATTCGAATGCATCATGAGAAGCATCCTGTACAGCTGATGGTGCACTCGCCATTTTTTATAATTATAAACTGCGCGTTAAAAATAATATAAAATAATATAATAATATTATAGTAAAAGTATATTAATACATTTATATTCAATGAATGGATTTATACAAAGTATATTTTAAAAGAAAGAATTTAAATAAATATATGTAAGCAAACTATACTATATGTTTTCAAATTATGATATAAAAGAGCAAATTCAACTAAACGGGAAGATATTTTTACGAATCCGCATTCTATTTAACAATTTATAATCAACAAAATTAAAACTATGTAATAATTATTACATATTGGTGGTAGAACTATAAGACACTGACTCTTCTAACTTCACTTCTTATTTATTCAACATTATCCTGAAACGATTAACAAATTATATTCATGAACTCAACATTTAGCCAAAATATATTCAGAAGCGATGGAAATAAGTATGCCTTTGATTCAAAATATTACACACCTAGCTGCTAAATTTGATATTTGTATTTTATTAAACTAATAAATTGTAACTTAACATTTTACAAATATATTTTTTAAGTTAATGAAAAACTGCCCTATGAATCAGAACATTTATTTTCTAAATGGAATCTTTTATTGATACATATTATAGCACCCTGAAACGTCAGACATGACACAATAAAAAAATAATGGAAAGGATACCACTGTACATTTGAATTTTTATATAAATAATAAAAACTGACTTTTTACATGGCAAAAACAAATTGAGGGTCACTTACAAACTGCAAGAAGTGAACTCAGTCACACATTGAAAGAATATATCAATCTTTTGGAGTTAAGAAAGCAAATAATATCATGTGCGCTATAAAACAGAAATATTATAACTGTTTGTAACGTGTGGAGTTTTTAAAACTAAGACATTTTCATGAAATGAACAATGAAATTTAGTTTTCTTTGCATGAGTGAACAAATATTAACGCATTATAAAGTCGGTATAAGAAATAAGAAAAATAAATATATTCACTCATATTTGAGCATTAAATAAAAAATATTAATGAAATATGTAAATGATTAAAAACAACAACACAAAATGGGGAAATTTGTACAGGTGATAATAAATAAATAAATATTTGTTATACATTAGGGTGTAAGTTTAGAGTGTATAGATCAATGCAATATGTAATTGACCGAATGTACATTGGACACTGCTGCCTGTAGTTAAGGTACGTTTAAAAAGAATTTTTTCATTCTTAGTTTTTTATAAAACAAAAAACTAACTGTAAGTTTACCTAGAATCAGGCATCTGCATTGAAAAGGAAATGTTGCGTAAACGTTCCAAACGTTTTTAATGAACAATTTAACAGCTGCAGTGTTTTAGGTGGAAGAGTTGCGTTGTGGAAAGTGAAAGAGACAATATTTGAAGCTGAAAGATAGAATCGATGTTGGAAAACAATGTGTCAGGGAAGGAAGAAGTTAGCCAAAGTTTCCATTCCATGCATCATCGTCGGCTTTAGCCCGCTGACTACGACGGTCTGTTGAGAAAAACAGGAAAGAGTGAGAATGATGTTATGATGATCCAGAGTTTTACATAAAATATTCATAATACATTATATAATAAACAGAACAGTTTAGGGAAAATTAGACCGTAAAATTCATAAATAGCTTAAATATTGGAAATTTAGATTCAGATATTATAATATAAAACATTTTAGGAATTCAAAACATAAAACAAAATAGATAATCACTTATTAATAATATATTTCATAATATTATGTCTAAATTTAGAAGTCAATGAACATATGAAATGAAGTGTACATTAGCTAGACAATAATTATTATTAATTGCTGATTAATTTTAAAATGAATGATACGATTAGGATAATAATAAAACACAATGTTCACTAAAACTTCTTTTTTTGTGCATCAATGTACTTCGGCAATAAAAATACCCCTATATATTTATGGTCCAGTCATTTTGAAACAAAAGTTGGAAATAAATGGTACAAATCTGAAACTTTGCACAAAATTACTATTGAATGTCAGGATGAACAAAGTAAAAGTCCCAAAAAATCCGGAAATGCCTTCTATCTTAAAATCAATGTATTTCTGGTTCAATTTAGGCCACGAAGTTCAATGATTAAGATCAAACAATCATAAGAAAGTAGCCTATCAAATTAAAGGATTTGAAAAAACAAATACATCAGTCACATTTTAAAATTGATACCTCTTATATACATAGATACTATCGTGGATCAGAAAGGTCACAACATTACCTATAGTTAATGATTCCAAATGAAAAAATAGTTTTCCAAAAGAAACAAAACATAATAATTTCAGAATGCAGACGAAACATAATGAACAAAAAAATGAAGGAATAACATATCTGAATATATGTATATATACAAGGGGGTTTCAAAACGTTTCCGGACTAATGGCAAAAACACAAAAATTTGTTAAAATATAATTTATTTCAAAATTTAACAAAAAATAACAAATAAAGTCTCATAAACAGAGAAAGTACCAAGTTTTACATCTTTTCGAGATACTCGCCATGCTAAATACATTTCTGCATTCGTTTGACCACCTTTGAAACACTCAGTTCACTCCTCAGGAATGATGCGATTGATTTCCTGTGAATACAAAGCCACTGCATCATCCACACTTTGAAAACGGCGTCTTCTGAGTTTTGCTTTCACACGAGGAAATAAGAAGAAATTGCAGGGAGTCAAGTCAGGGCTATAATAGGGTGGATGTCCAACAAGATCAACATTGTTTTCGGTAATAAAATGAACTGTCTGATGGGAGCATTATCATGATGTAGTAAAAGTTGACCTCTTCTAGATAAAATCGGTCTAGCATCACCAATAACCTGTGAAGTATTATCATTTTTTGCATAAATCATTTGCAACAGTTTTCCAAGCTACTTCCAGCCTTGATATATCTAATAGCACCCAAGAAATACATCAGTGTATGAAACCCTTCCAGTTGACGACAACAAGCTTTAACTCTTGTGAAGCTTTCACAATGTCCATTGGTTTCAAAAAAAGAGGTTTGTCAAAGGTGACAATGCATAGTTGATTGTTATTTGGATTCATCTTGTACAAAATAGTGTTGTATATATTGTGCTGATATCAGTTGGATCAAGGTTGACAAATGGCATGGTTTCTACATCTCTAGTGGCATAATTTATGATTTTGTTTGATGCCAGTTGCATCACTCCATTCCAAGATGGCCATGATAAGATCTTGAACCATTTTCCAGCTAACCAAAATGTATCAAGCTTTTTAGAGGCTCCCAAAACATATTTGCACTCACTTTACAAAAATCAAGATCCCTCATTTTTACTTGGCGTAACCCCTCTTTTGGATCTCGTGTGTATGTCTTGATTGGTATTGAAGAAAACGAACCTAATCGAGAAGCTCGAATGTTAAAAATGTTTGTTACAGATACCAGTTTCTCATCATTAGCAAGAGTAGCACACTTAATGGTTCCCCTACTATGGAACGTGTTATTACCATCAAGTGTTCGGATGTTGAAGTCAGCATTATCACAAACAAATTGTGATAAATTACTACATATTAGGTTGTTAACGTTCAGTCCTTGATGTTATGATTGACTTTTCATATGACTGAGCTATATTGTAACTAGCTGCGAATCCAATTTTGTGCAACAAACCAATAAGCTGTTTTGAACCATACTAACGACGAAAGAAAACTGCTAAACTTAGCATGATTGGTGAGATAAGTGGTTTGGGTCCAAAGTGGCTGCAGTGATAAAGACTATTTCTTTGACTTCTCCCACTTGCTTCCTATGACAGTATTGATCAATGATTTCATGGTTGCAGGTACCATATCTCTACTGGTTTCTTCAAGATCTGATAATGATGGATACATATCAATTCATATAATATGCATGGCTGTATGCCTTCACGAACAATATCAGATGCAGCTTTCACTATACGTAGACGTTCTTCTAGCAACATCCGATCGTCTATCAACATATCATTTTTGATGTAGATAAAAGTTGTGTCCTTGAATGAAACAATTCTGGGTCTTCCAGGTCACTCAGTGATTAAAATTTCATCATCATATTGTGACAACAATTTCATTTTCAAATGTGTTAGCCTTCTTCATCTTCACTAAGACTGTTCTGTTTTTCAGATAATTCTACTATCGAGTACTTGCACTCTTCATTGTTTTATAGATAATCACACAGTTTGCATAAATGCTTTTTTCTTCATGTCATTTTCTGGACGACTTCTTTTATACACATTGTCATCTTTATCTGAAACTTGTTGTTTGTTTAGACGAAATCATGTGCTGCGTTCATCTTTTCGATCTCTCGCTAGTTCACGCACAGATTTTGAAAATCATAAGCTGTTACATGATAACTAGTTGGTAGCTCTCATTCTGTGATTTTCTGAGCACTGCACTGAAAAGACGATGAGTCTTGAAATCGAACATAATTGTTCATTTGAGCGAAGAGTTGGAAAATTTAATTTTAAGATAGTTTTGACTTCCTTCATTTTTTCCTGCACTGTACATGTAACTTCACTTGTTCCAAGCTAGAAAACAAACTAGAGAGGCCATCATCACGTGTAATACTAGCATCTGCTAATGTTTTCAGTCCTTTTGAAACTTTTACTAAGGGTTGGCCATCAAATAATGATCCCTTTCATATTCCACATGGCCATATATTCCAAGCGGTGGCCATATCAGTTAAGTTCAAGCACTACACCTGCAAACAAAACAAAAATATAACATTTTCTATATCATCATATTAGATTAGGTATCAATTGGACGAAGATTTAGGCTAATGTCCTGTAAACTAAGCACCACTTTTATATTATAACCTTATTCATAGTATACATATGGCAATTGACATCGTATTTATACAGAGATCAAATTCCGTATGTATACTATCTTTTTAGATACATTGAGATTAGATAGGAAATCTATTGATAAAATGTATAATATTGTATATTACGGAGAGGATTTCACTAGCCTCAGTGGCATATAGTGGTTAGCAAGCATGACTTACATACTTAGGGAGTTGGGAGTTCGAGTCCTACTCCCGGGATGTATTTTTTATAAATTTTATTTGAGAACTTAATTGTGGTTAAAAACCAATTATGTACCATCTATTATGAATTATAAAAAATTACAGACAACCTTATATTCCGGTATATGCCACCCATTAAAAACGCATTGTAAAACTAAAAGCATAGGTATATTTGTTTAGGTATCAACTATCAAGTTATACTTATTTATTATAAACATGTAGGTATAATAAATTATGAAACAGAGCAATTTATATTCATAAAACCTAAGAAGATGAACATAAGTAAAACTACTTACCAATGTTTACATGTGTTAAAATTTTAAATTGTCCGCAAATCTCAAAAATATTTAAATACAATAATTTGAAATAAAAATTATTTAATTGTATTGATATTAGTAAAATGCCATTATGACCCAGAAATAATTCCAATGTGTTCGTACCCTTGTTCAGATATGAAAAAATGAAAATGTTCGTAAGAAAATTGTACAGTTTATTGATTTATTGATTTTAAGGATGAAGACACGTCAGAATTTTTTGCGACTTTTAGTATGTTCGTCCTGACATTCAATAGTATCATTGTGCAAAGTTTCAGTTTTGAACCATTTATTTCCAACTTTTGTTAAATTTTGATCTAAAATGACTGGACTATTATTAATATTACTTAGTAGGTTCAATAAGTTAGTTATTAGACTTATTCTAATATAGTTAAACTTTGAAAGTATTCATATAATGAAGCAAATATTACGAACTTGTAAGAATGGTCAATATTTTACAATAATTTGATATGCGCTGAGAGCAACATTAATATAAATTCCATTTTTATTTTGTTAGATACTGGCTCAATTTATTGATAGTTATAATATTAACAAACGTATACCACTTCAGCCAATGATAGGGTAATATACAACTTTCAATATTAATCAAATTAATTTTCAATGCTAATTATCCATCGTATTAATTATATATGGAACACACCAATCGACTCGTAGAATAGTTTTAATAAAATTATTTATTAGCTTAAAAATATCTTTGCAAAAGTAAACCACAACAAGCAATAAAACAATACAAAAATTAAGAAATTATTACCATTCTAGTATAGCATGGTAGAGCAGGGCACAACAAATTGTTCTACCAGTATAGTTACAACTCTAAATTCAATCCATAAATAGCTACTTTACAATATAATTAGTTAGGTAAATACTTTGATAGATGATTTTTAGGGTTACGGTCGTTGTAGTCCTACTTATACAACCACTCAACTTTAAACTTATAAAGGTCAATATTTATACCATTAATCAAGAGATCAGACTGCAGCGAACTTACTCTTGGCATCCTGCAGCTTGCGCTCCTCCTGTCGGCGCTCGCCAGGCGTAATGTTGTTCTTAATGCCCAAATGGTGATTGATGAGCCGCCTTGCGGTCAGGTTGGAGGTCTCCGGCCGCGCCTTGAAGGGCTGCATCCAGTCCCCGGGTGCACGGGCCAACTTCCACTTGCTGGCCACAGAGGCCTCCGCAACACGGCGAACCTATTGTAATTTGATGTGAGAGGGGAAGATGTCAGTGACACAGAAGAAGATACTATTCCTATACCGTTGAACATTGTTGGCGGGTGATGAAGTTTATTATTAGTAAGAAAAGTTTTCGACAGTACACCCGGATTTAATAACAAAAATACATGAAGAATATCTGCAAATACTTTTGTCTGTATTATAGAGACATCTTCAGTCTATATTCATATACTACTTTTGAAAAATAAATATTGTTATTATTTAAAAACATCAAATAAAGCTTTTCATATATTTAGTGTGCAAGGAAGAAAGGCTTGTTATTTTAGCAACTGATTTCTATATTATGAAATTATATTATAAGCGGTATAAAAATATGTAGTCATAAATATAATGACATATCTTTCCAAAGAGATATTTAAATGAGACACTGAATTAATCTGCGTAAAAAGAATAATATTGAACAAAAAAAATGTTAGATTAACATTTTCTTACCATTATAAAAATCAACATATTATTATGATAAAATTTAAACAGCAACTGGTTTAGTATTCATCGTTTCCTTTAATCTCTCTTTCAAGCCAAGAACAAGAGCGTCAGCAATTAGCTTGAGAGATGCTAACAGCTCTAGTCATTAATGCGTTAATAATCAGTTTTTCTTTTGAGGAGCTCGTTTCTTGGCTTTCATTTTTGCGACGCGGTCATTTTGTTTAGATTCAGCTATCCGAAAGCTATGGTAAAATAAAGTTCTAAAACCTAATAGCTGTGAAACAGTTTATGTAATAAAACAGTTTTAGATATACACACAATAAATTAGTTTACATTAAAATTAAATAATTTGAAAATTAAAATTTTATGATCTATTGATGAAAATTTCTAGCGATGTATATGAAATCAATAAGTGTCAAAACTCTATGCATGTACATATAAATCCAAAATATTATGCATCTAAGATTTATAAATTTATACAGCTGATCAAATATGAACATGAGTTTATTGCGATACTAAAACTATAACTTAAGATATATTATATACCCATAAATCGTTTCGTAAATATAACAAAATTCAGAGTTATATCCAGGAATAGTAATATGAACACCGAAAAACCGATAGAAAACGTATAATAATTGTTATACCATTTATAAACGAAAAAGAATATATGCAAACACGAACAATATAGATAGCATCCCAACTCAAGTATATTAAAAATGATTAAACTAAAATTCTTCATGAGATTGTAGTTTTTATCAACACGCTTCATGATATTAAACATATTAATGCATAATATGTTTGAAAAGACGAAGGACAATGTTAACCGCACTTGGCATACATTTGCTTATATTTAGGGGATACATAGTATATAAGCAATGCATGGCAGTCATTAAGTCTGTATATATATATTTCCCAACTCTATATCATTCCTATGAATTGCCTAGTTTAGTATAATTTAAGCGCCGTAGTTTTATAGTACCAATTCGTTCAAAAACTATTTTCGTACTTGTAGATTATAGAAATAACCACTTTTATGGTTATCATCATTATTATCTATATTGCGTATATCAAATAATATTATTATCGGAAATGCACCAATACTGTCACAATACCTTAAAACGAAAGCTAAGGTTCACCAAGTATCACAAAATAAATTGAACATATATTTAAAAATAGCTGTAACATAAAGCTTGTTTAAGCGTGCTTAAACTAGATAGAAATATCACAACAACGATATTAATTCATGAATTTAGTAAATATGAACGAATAAAACACTTACAACTTAATTCATAAAAATATCACTTATTATTGCTAACCATAATACTATAGTATACTAATAAATAAATAATATTAGACAATAGTAAAAGCATTCAATAGTCAAAAGATATTTAATCTCTAGAAAATAGTGGAATAATTGCATTAGAGAGAATAATTATATTAATAAGGTTAGAAAAAATGCAGTAAGGTGACCGCAATTTTTAATAGAATGAGATTAGTGGTAAAATTTCAAAAAATGCCAAAATAAATAGAAATGGAAATATTTATAATATTTAGCAATAGTACGATATAATTACCACAGTAGCCACAATGTAATAATAATGTGAAAATTGCAATAATGCTATACAATTTAAAATAAGTACTTGTAGTAAAACAATACTAGTGGCGAAATGTTATAATAATTAATCTACTTAAAATAGTGCAGTTATTTGAAAAATTGTAATCATGTAACAATACTGAAATATTTGCGCCAATACAGTACTATCGATGTTAGTTTTACCCTGGTGAGCAGTCCAGTATTCTCCAGTAGGGCCCTCTCAGCATGCTCTTTGGTAGCAAACACGGCCAGACAATGAGTGTCATCGACCCACTTGATATCAAAGCCTGACCGCACAAACCCATTAAACTCAACAAACAGGTCATCCGAGTGCATATCCGACGGGAAGTCATACAACTCGAGGATATGCTCATACTTGGTCAAGTCCAGATTTGCTGGCTCCTTACGCTGATGCGAGGGAGCATCACCCATGGATGGGTGATGCTTTTCGACCATCGGGGGCGTGACGGGAGAGTTTGAAATACGTTGTGGCGCCGAACATGGCGCAGTAAGCGGTGCTGGTGGCACCGAGTTGTTCGGAGTGGAGAGGGCAGTGACAGCGTTGCCATTGGAGTTGACGGTCTTCCAGCCATTGCTACAACTTGTCGCTGTCCCGCAACTACTGCCTATCTCACGAGTGAAAGAGACCTCGTCTCCCGTGGCCATATTATGTCCCTGCAACACAATATGCAAATGTCAGACTAGCATCTCTTAAACTGCGGTTTTCAAGGTTTCTCAAATAAATAGTTTATCAATGACATCTTAATGCTTAATATACTGATACGTCATTGACTTAAACTAAAACAGACAAATTACTAGAATAATAACCACATTAATTTTTTTACTGAATGGACAGATTTAGCATATATAGCATAAAAATAATTTAGAACGAAGAAAAAGAAACGTTGGTGTATTAAAATGTCATTTAAACTATTATTTTATTTATTGTGTTTCTGAAAAAACTCACTTTTTAAAACCTAAAAATATATCCAAGAAAATAATCTGAAATGGCGAAATTAACAAAGCCTATATTCATGTGGATATCATTCAAATAATATTATAATACCACAATAGTAATAAAAATAGATTTGTCAAGCTAGGAACAGAGCACACGCGATGCACCTGAAAAGATTTTGCTCACTATAAACATTATGCTAAGGAAATTAAGAAGATTGTGCTCTTAAAAAGTACGAAAATGTCTCTTTATATAATGTAAAGCAATTTATAACTATTTTTCTAATAAACCAATCTTATTACAACGTAAATAATATATTAATTAGCAAATTAAAAAAAAACACAATGTACATAATAAAATAAATTAAATATATGCGACTATTATATCATAAGCAAACTAACTGACTAACCGAGTTTGTCTGCCAGGGAAGTCTGTCAATCTTACGAAAATTGGGTGGACAGGCGTAGGCACGACGTGGCGATGTTGAATAGCGACGTGGAGTATAGGCGGCCCCTTTTTGCTGGTGTTGTTGGTAGCTGGGTGGGCCAGCAGGAGGCACCGAGGCCTTCTCCTCCAAATCAACAAAGTAGTCCTCGGGATGGCAGCTGTCGTCTTGGTCCGGTTTGTGGGGATTCTGCTGGGAGACATTGCAGCGTTCGTGGAGGGTGTCAGACAGGGCAAGAAGTACGCGTGTGGCTCCCTCGACTTCCGCTGATGACATGCCCTCCTGGAGTTACAATAAGTGGTGTGAGAGACGGGAATAAAATTAATCGAAGCAAAGCAAATTATACAATTTGGGATTTAATATTAATAATAAATAAACGGTCGCCAAAATTGAATAGTAGGGTATCACAAAACATTATGATTTTAACAAAACTACGTCATTGTTTGGTGAAAAGTGCTTTTATCACATGATTGAATATAAAAGAAAATTTTGAGACGACCATCATACATAAAACATTTTCATATTAATATATCAAGGATAAAAATATAACTAACACTATAAAAATGTTACATGGTGAATAATTCTAATATTCTCGTAATACTGAATTAAATATACATTTGAAAAAGTTTGAAGATTCCAAGAAAATTACAAAAAGAACAAAACACCAAATTTAACAATTCGCTTGCATTTAACAGTTAGTAAATTCAAATCCATTAGTATGTATCATTACGTTTATTAAATGTACTTATTATATATAATAATATGTATTTATGGACAGATTCTGAACGACCTAGCATATAAAATTGAATGAAGACAAAAATGCTTGAGTTTATTTAAAACAGTTAATATCACGAGACTTACTTTCACAAGTAGAGTTTTAAACGCGATTTTGACATTATGGAAGAGTGTGATTAGTCTTATTCCGAGTTAAACTAAATCAGGATTTAAATATAAACCCATAGTGTGAATAATTTATGCACATATTATATCTATTAAACGAGTTAAATACAGCATTCAGTTTATAATACCAATATATCCAAAATGCATAGATCAAATTAGACAAAAATTAGCTGCACATAAAATGGATCAAAATGTACTAATTTAAAACTGTTTATAAATATTAACAAACAAATAAACGCAAAAGTAAATAAAAACTGGAATAACTAGAAATAACGTTGAAAAACAAAATGCTTTTGGTATATTATATAGACAATGGAATACATAAAATACCTTTGAATTTAACTTCTGAGAAATACAATCAAGGAGATTAGTTGATGCCTGATATGTTGCCTTTATCTAATATTAGGGAGTTCAAATAAAATAACTAAAATAATTTAATTGAGTATTTATCAGCACCAATAGTCATCAAAAAACAATTTATTTCAATCGCTTCAATTACATTTTTTGTTCTATAAATCAGTCGTATTAATGTCACCTTATGAAAGGCATACGAGTACTTTATTTACATAATATCCGAAATTTATAATCTTTCATAACTATTAAATTTAATCGAAAATTTGTCGGATTTACAAACACATATATTTTTAATCATAATACGCTGTGCCTATATAATATATTATTTACAAATTGATGCCTATATTCCTTAACACATAAAAGAAAGGTCTAATAAAATCTTTTCACGATATCAATGTGAGACACATGTAAGTTGCAATTATTTTTGCCATGAATGTTAGATACGTCGTTAATATGGTCGACAGGGTCACTTAAAAAGGTTAGTGGCCTATATCGAAACAAAAATATGATTGATGTAGCTAACATTAAATATTTTGGATAGCATTGTTTGTAACAGGAGCAGAGAAATGTAGTAGCATATAGTATCTGAAATAGGCCAGTTCTCTCGTGTATTTAGTGATTTATATCAATTGCGAAATTAGGAACTTTAATGACTGGGGACAGCTATATACCTACTATTTCGTTGAATGAAATCGTTATAATATTGATAAAGCTTACATTTTAACGATACTGTAGGCATACTATCGCGTTAGTGCATAGCGTTTGATTGTAGCGCTCTGAACATATCTAAATTTCTTATATTTTTCAAACATCAAATAAAATATTACCTCGGCGATATCGGAATTTTTAGTCTGGTCAGACTTCCCTGTTCTGTCACCAGCCACTCCTGCTCCACCACTGCGCAGAGATAAGCGTGCCTTGGCAGTGGGAACGTCCAAATGTTGTGTCGGAGCTCCTACATCGGAGCCGGCGGATCGAAAGGAGGTTGAGGCTACTGCTGAATTCTAAATAAAGAGACATTTTGAACGTCATCATTATAATAGGGAAATTAATTTGAAGATGAATGCATTGTTGCACATTATCAGAGTTGGAGGCTGGGTTTATGAAAAATTTGAGAAACATATATTATCCAAATATGCTTACTTTTGTCTTAACTATAATAAAATTTAAAATAATCGTTAAAACTCTAAACGTATGAGCCCTATAGCTACATAACACGTAGGACTCATGATAGAAAAAAATATGAAAAATAACAAAAAACACTAGAGATTATATGTTATAGAAATTTACAAATTGAATTTCCCAAAAAAATCATAAAGATCCTATATTATACAAATATTAATAAAAATTATCGATAGATTTTATAAGTACTTCTGTAAAAATTTGAAAATTGTGCAAATTAAGTAGTAGTATTTCGGAGAAGTGTTTCATTGAAATAAATCAGTATTTTTAATATACTTCACTAAAATATCATATCTGTACTTTTTAAGTTTGACTTTTCATGTCTATATTTTTTATTAAAATTTGATTTTTAGATTAATTTTGGTGAGCTGTTGTACAACTTGTATTATATTGTATAAAATATATAAGAGTGTAATTAGGTAAAAAAATAAAAAAATGAATTCAACAGTCTGAGATATACTTTAAAATGCCAATAGATTCAAACCATCAAATTACTTTATGTTATTTAAAAAATAAACCCATAAAGATAGCCTCAATATATAAAGCAAAATTTAGTATACAACGGGAAAAAGTCCATAGTAAAATATGATTGTATTACTACTAAGTATCAACTAACCGGATTTTCGCCCTTTCTTGCAGATCGCAGCATTTTCTTGAATTCTCCATTTTTGCCCCCAAGCTTCCACAGGATCTTTTTACCATCCTCCGGCTTTTCCACTCCAACCTCAGCAAACTTCACTCGCGGATGTATGTTCCTTTCTGGCGAACTATCCCCATCCTTCTGCACCTGTCTATCCCTCTCTTTCACAACTGGCTGGGCCTTGCTCGTCGGAACATCTCCTCCTCTTGCCACGCGCTGGGGAGTGGTGGCCACTGCAGAAGTTGCTTGTGCCGCAACCTCAATGCTGTCCAAGGAAAGAACCCTGGAGCCGGGAGGGGCCACTCGGTAAGACACCATACGTTCCATATCCCTGTTCACAAGTGGTTGAGTAGCATCACGCAGCTCCGGTGGTGTCTCCTTTTTAGGTGGTGGTCGATACTTCTTCCTTCGATGGTGACGACGTGATCGTCCATTTCCCCCCTCCTCCTCCCCCCCTACCATTTCATCTTCCCAAGTTTCGGGAATCTCGTCAAGTTGGATCCCCCCCGCCCCCACCGTCGAAACTATCGGTATAGTAATGGCTTCCTGTTCAAATGTACGCCGAACAACGAAAGGGTCATCCTGGTAGGCGCGCAGTTGAAGTGCGATAGCGCAGTTTTCATAGTTGTAGTTATCCGAGGACTCTCGAGGGACAATCTCAATGCCTTTACGCTGTCGGAGGGGAGGTGGAACATAGATAACCTGCGGTTCCCGATGTGCCGCCGACATATTCAAAGCTTACTACTCTCACTGACTGCCTTAATAGTGACTTTCTTGTCGGTTTCACACAGTTCAAAAGAACGAATATAAATATTAGAGATGTAATAATGCGATTGAAACCAAATTTTTGCTCTGTAAACAGAAGAAGAAACAAGAAAAATATAAGTTTATAAAAATACAAAACAGCTCAAATATATAATTTAAACATCAATTATGCTTTTAGATAAATAACAGATTAAAATTTAATATTCAAATTTATTAAACCTGAACTATTTATAATAAAATTGGTACAGTATGAATACGTTAAACAGGTTATCAAAGCGATTAGATTTTGATTATATAAAATGTATTTAAATTTCACTGGATACCTAATTAAAATTAATTA
Source organism: Invenusta paracnida (assembly GCA_036023295.1). Classification (NCBI taxonomy): domain Eukaryota; kingdom Metazoa; phylum Platyhelminthes; order Proseriata; family Coelogynoporidae; genus Invenusta; species Invenusta paracnida. The sequence continues at coordinate 1,023 of JAYRBW010123946.1, read as the reverse complement.
GAAACCAACTTTTTAAGCATAAAACTATGTGTACAAATTAAACTTATTAATTACGTATAAGAATAAATGATGGATATAATCTGCTGTGTTAACTCTTCGGTTTGTTTCTCATATAAAGTGTTAACACTAACACTCGAGTAAACTCAAAATAAAACATCAAACACGGGTGTCAATTCTATCTGAACTAAGATTTTAGTGAAAATGTAACACAATAATCATAATTAAGAAGCGACTATTGATGTTGAAATTTCAAAGTTGTTAATACGAAAGTTCCCAAAAATCAATACTTCAATAAAAATAATTGAGTGCATAAACTGCATTTTATAGGCTTATTTTGTTCATTTTCCAGTTTATGGTAGTTTAGAGTTGCTACTGTTTCCTTCAAAGTTAGACAATAATCTTCACTGACTCAGACGTTAAATGCACAAATACTTTCTGTGCTTTTGTACTGAATACTTACACTTGATTGGTTTAATAGTAAAGGCCCCCTTGATACAATTATACATTATTAAACATTCTTTAAATCTGAAGAGGCACATTAGTAATGTTGCTCCAATTTATTTTCCCACGGAACTAATCCATATATAAAACACAAAACAAATATATTTAAATACTAAATTATACAGAAAAAGTTAAGGAACGGCATAGTAGTTTAGAAAATCAAATGTTTGAGAACAATTAATATAAATTACATAATATAGGTATAGTACATGTTTTTAGTCATTTATAAGATAAAAACTCATATGTTTAAAAATGAGATAATTTATGGAAACTATCATAAACGAAGAATTTAAATATTAAAAATAAATATTAAATTATTCATTGTTTCCAAAAAATAAATGAACCAACAATAAAACCCCATTTCACATTGAGACATTCTTATATGACTTAACTTTCTAGTATGATATATATCATAGAGTAATAATTATACAAAGAGTGTTCACTTTTATCGATTTCATATACATCGCGCTGTAAATCGTGGTATATAAAAAATCGTTTTATTTTAATAAATTTGATGTAAAT
>JAYRBW010123935.1:0-12881 GCA_036023295.1 Invenusta paracnida | reverse complement strand
CAGCCCCCCTCCCCCACGCCCACGCAATTGTGACCATGCCGCTCCTTCCCTACTACTACAGTATGAACCAACTATGTTATAATCTTAATTAATTTGATTAGTATTACCAATTTGAAGATGTGCAAAATATGGTGTACTATAATATAAAAATATTAATATATAATGTTTGTCTTTCACTATATGTGTGCATGTATGCATGAAAAAACAGATGTGTGTTATACTGCTTTAAAACCAACTGTTTTAACAATTCCGAATAAAACTTAGCAATGTAGCAAACCATATCATTTCAAAAATTTGATTGACATCTATTATAAAACATCTTGTCTTTCTAAACGCATATTTCCTTTCATTCATTTACTTTCTAAGTGTGAGAATTATAATTGCCAGGATTTAAAAACATACTCCAGACCCAGTATAAAGTTAAAATGGCTTTATTTAAAATTAATCAGCAATTACAAGACACGCCCAGAAAAAAGCACATCTCCAAATTTTTTATTTGAAAAACACTGAACTGGAGATACTCCAATGCGGAAAAACCCCAAGCACAGAGATTAATAAATTTACAGTTTATTTTAGTGTAAATATCAAAAATAAAAATATTCTTTGTCCAGTATATAATTTGTTTTAAATGCTCTGCGAATTGTATAGGTTCGAAATGCGATTGGGTATACTAAATAGAGGACGAAAGGTTATGCTCATTAGATATGTATATAATTTTATCATATAATGTAGGATACAATAAGTCATTTCAATGTTTTGCTTAGCAATTAGTTTAGTTTAAACTTAGTTTAAGCCATCTCAGCAGCCGTTGCGTCGATTGTGTTAACATCTCTAGGAAGATTGAGGCCAACTTATTAAGCGCGTTTGACTTCGCTTAGCTTTCAATTTGATCACAATGAAATTGTTGGTTTGTCTGCATTTTGCATCGCTCAGAAATCCATTTCATGTCTCGTTTGATTTATGTTAACAATCTTCCCTCTTTCAATCTTTTCTATTTTAAGGTTATTTTTTAAATCACATTAACAATTAAGATAATTTGAGATAACACATTTATTTTATAAGAAAATAATATTCTTCATATATTATTATGATATTTAAACATTTATAACAATTATCAATATCATTAAATGTAGAGTATCACCGATATATGTATTTGATGCATTTCATAATAAACATTTATATTTAGGAACCACCAGATGGACTAGTCCGAAAGACAACTTTCTCACCCAGTATACCTAGAAGAAAAATCGTGACCATTTTTTACAACACACTTTTCTAATTTGCGCAAACAAACAGTGAAGTCAAAAGTTTAGCTATGTGATGGTTTGAAATGTTAATAGGGCAAGCAATGCAGGTTCTATATATGCAGGTTCTATCTTAACTTAACCTGGAGTATCATTTGACGACTCACAGGGTATGGTGACGGAAATGTCGAATTGTCTGAAACGGTTTAGAAGAAATCTACTTTACACTTTCATCTGGATTATGTTAATGAATTTGGTTATTTTACTGAACTACCGAAAAGGCCCAGGGGTTCAAATAATGTTTGTGGCAAGCGAACTCCAAACCAAACTTCATCTAAGCCAAATGCGAAGTGATCTAATATGTACTCTATTGGACATTTATTTAATGTATACCAACACGATAATAATAATATAAGGAAGTTCGTCCTAGGATCTACATGGTAGCGAGTGGACAACTCATAATATGAAACCCCTGAATGGAGTATAGATTATAAACATTCAGTTTGTGTAATAATTATGAACCATTTTATAAATAATAATTAACCAAGAGACTATTATACTATGTCTGTCAGAAATATACTTAAAGAAGGGTGGCACATTAAATCGGACAGACACACAAAATTGATAAATCTCTGACTATGAATTACTATACTATAAGAATCGTATGAAACGGGAAACTGGAGAAATCGGTCCAGCCGCAACACGAAATTGCGCTCTCTCAACCAACTAATTTTACAAACTATATAAAGAAATGCAAACAGTAAAGAACGAATCTACTCGACTGTGTTTGGAAAAGTGTACCTACTCATATACTCATATACATGTATAATGTATTTTTCCTATAAGTTTCTAAGTATAGCTTAAAAATCCATGAAATTTATTTTAATCAAAATTGGCTTTCAATACACAATTTATAAGGAGCTAATTTAAGCTTAGTCATTGGGCAGAGATATCAAATAATTGGTAAAATTGTTCGCTCTTATTATTTACTTTTTTAACAATCTTCCAAACTAAATAAACAATATGTATGTTAGCTAAACATCAACTTTTCTTTCGATATATTTTTATCGATTTGTAATCATTCTGTTATTAGGTTTAAGAGTACAAGTATGTTGCATGTTGTATGGTTATATTTTGTTACATATGAAGAAAATATGAAAATAAACAAAAATACATAAACAAATTAAAAAAATCAATTGACAAGTTATACTCGTATGTATAATGAGCGATGAAGTCTTCGCAATGTCAAAAACTAAGATTATCGGCGTACATTTTAATTAGAAGATAATATTTTTAAATATAATTCATTAAATATATATTTTGTCAAGTATTTTGTTTACCTCCAAGCCCATTCGTCTAAATATCCGAAAATACACAATTCATTTTTTTCTTTCTTTTGTTCTTCCTTCCCTATTTTGTGTATTTGGACTTTCGAAAATTGACAGAAACGTTCCTCTTCGTCCGATTATTGCTTACCGTAATTGTCTTTCTATAAATTATCATAAAAAGTAACTTCCTACATTCTCCTTCTCTGTGAATTTTCCACGATTCCCATTTAAAACATAGCAAAGACCTCCTCCCTTGACAAACTTAACAATCTTCGTACGTTTAATAAGTCCGAGAGATTTATATTGTTTGACGCTATTTCCATCGTCACTAATATTCCTGTAGATGTTAATATTAGTTTTCTTAGTCACAGATTGTCATATTAATTTTAATTTATATTTGCCTCTTATCCACCTTTATGATAAAATCTACGATCAAATGTTTTTCATTTTCTTAGTTTCTGCAACTAAATTCTCTTGCTTTTGATACTGAAGTCACTTGATCGAGCAAATACTGTGAATTTGGACCTGGAGGGCTTTTGAGTTCAGATTATCAGCGGTATAGATGGTTGTCCAATTTAAAGGTGCATCATAATTAAATACTTGAGACAAATACTTATTAAGACAATTTAACTCAGAAATATAAAGTTTGTGTCGTGTAAAAGAGAAAAAGAGTAAAATTTAAAGTTTTCTTTTGTGTGTTCCATATTGAAAAATGTAGCAAACTGAAGCGCGTTGCACAGACAAATAGCGACTGATTTGAAATGAATAGTACTATTCTAATTTTCAAATATTAAAAATGTCCTATAGCTTAAAATGGTTAAGAACATATTATTATACATATAACCTACAATGTACATTGTACAAAACAATATTCTGTCAGTTTCGTGTTAATTTAAAAAAAGTCAATTTTTTCCGAACACTTAAAGTAACTGATTTATTATATTAATTATCAGTAATGGTAGAGTACCTATCTTTTAGTAGAAGTAGACAGAAAAGATAAATGTGCATTGTCAATTGGAAGCCAAATAATTTATTGTCCCGATTCGAGTTCAATAAAAAGATAGCTTGTCTTAAAGATCATTTCTTCGAATCCTTAGACTGGAACTGCTAGGAAGAATGCTTTTATCCGTATACTTCATATACACCAACAGCCAAATAATTAGATATAATTGATTGGCTGGTTAATACTGCTAAATAACGAATAAAAATTGTTTTCAAAACTTTTACATCCAATGGAATAATAGTGAGATTTTATATAATATATAGACAATTTTATTTGAACGTAATATAATATAAGTATTATATTATTTATACCTAAACATGTAATATTTGATATATATATACATATATACCTATATGTATGTTGTATATATATATTCAAATTCATATTATATAATTATATAATTAATAGTAACTAATATATTGGCAATCCTTTGAAACAGAAAAATATTAAACTTTAGTAAGTTAAAAATAAGGTAAAAATAGTTTGTGTTTAATATTGTAGTTTATATATGTAAATTCAGACAAAATATTCAGGCAAATGTATTGACTATGAAATTATTAAATCAAGAATAAATTCATTGTTAAAAAAATATAGTTTATTAAAATGCAATATAAAGTAAATTAAGCACGATTATACCCACTTCATTCTGAATATATACAAAATACAGAAAGTGTGAGCATATTTTAAGATACAGTTGTGTGCGCGCACACTGGGAAACGTTTGTAATTCAGAAAGTGTCAGCATATTTTAAGATACAGTTGTGTGCGCGCACTGGAAACGTTTGTAATTCAGAAAGTGTCAGCATATTTTAAGATACAGTTGTGTATGCGCACACTGGAAACGTTTGTAATTCAGAAAGTGTTGTAGTTCAGATTTATTTTATATTAAGCATAGAATTTCTCAAAGTAAGTGTATGTTATTTATAATATGTTACAAGAAATAACTAGCAGTATCTAATTATTTTTTATAATAAGAAACAAATATATAAGTTTCTTCAGTAATCATTTCACGAAATTCTGCAAGTTAGCCGTTAGCCAAATGTTGTGTGTATTACAGAAATATTTCATGAAACATAAAGGTTTAAGAATACAATTTTAAATGGAAAATGCCTCCCTTTAAAATCATTTCTAGAGACGTTCTTTGACAACACGTGATTTGCACTTTGACTTGGCGTGTATTCTGTCTTGTTGATGTATTTAAAGTTTGTGTTTAATTAATTAAGATAGCATAATCCAATATATAAAGTAGTGACAGAAGAATAATAAGCATTGACTATTTATTATCTTACAAACAATAATTCCCGTACAACTTGTCCTATTTTTGAATACATAACTGCATAAAAGTTCATTCATATAAAATAATCAATAAATTTTATACGTATAAATCTTTAGCGTTATTTATATTATTTAATATGATCAATTAGATACGTTTCCTTTTATAGGTGTAGCTTATCAATTAATGTCAAACATTTGAGTTTCGATATTTCTTTTGCAGATTCTAAATTAATGAAATCCGTTTTCCAGTTGTAAATAAAATGTTGTCTGGTCATTTAAAGAATATCAAAAAATGTATTTTAAATGAATAGAAAAATGCAACCGATTTACTTTCTGTTAAAGCTATAAACAACCAACATAATACGAATGATTAACACTAGTTGCTAAGTTTCAAGCAGATAAACAGTAGAATCTCCAATTAACCATATTGTTCTATTTTGCATTTTGGAACAGTATAAATATCTTCAGCTGAAAATGTGAAATACCGCACTGCAAAATAAGTTTTTTATTGCTACATTCAATTTAATATTCGTGAATTAAAGATTATCTCTGTAAACAAAATAACTAATTAAAGTTGTGAGTAGATTATATGGTTAATATGCTACTTACAATATGTTCAACTAGTTTTCGATTTTCTATGGTTTTCTGCTAATATTGACAGAGTGGTATAATAGTATCTCCCCTCCATGTGACACACAATATGTCGCCCAACTGCCGGAAATTAATCATATCGAAAAGTGCGTGTGTTGAGAATTGTTTAAAAACAGTCAATAGGGGACGTATAGACAACATTAAACGACTATTATTTCACTTCTTAACGCATGTCTAACTTATTCAAAAAATACTTGACTAATGTCAAGTCACAGAGCCGAGATAATTTGTTTGCAATAAAGTGTCTAATTTGTTTCATTGAGAAGTTTTCATCTAATCTTTTAGATATGAATATTGTTAAAACTCTCGATGTGTTATTTTTAAAATGCGCATTTTAGGTTTTATCGAAAGGAAGTATTTTAGGATATAAGTTAAAGAACTTGGGGAACATTCCTTTGTTATTTGATTTTAAAATACACATTTTAAAGATATTTCATTATCTATTCAAAATTAAAATGTTATAAATAGTTTTAATAGTAATCCTCCATTAATGCATAAACTATTGTATATGGTTTAAATACATGTATTGCAGAATTTTAAATGTATTATTCGTATTAAAATATTTAGAAATTATGCCAATATTTTTCGAATAACGTTCTTGTAAAATATTCTTTTTGGAAAAATTAAAATGCGCTATTAAATATAGTAAGAATATATATATATATTCAATTAAAGATCTTTCTAAAAATCATATTATAGTTTCTTATGACATGATGAATACATGAGACGTATGTTTTTGTTTATCGATGTGAAAATGAAAATAAAAGCTACTAACAACTTTTTTTGAGGAAAGTGTACTATAGTAATAATATTAATATTTATTATTATATTTCAGAGTCAATATCAGAAAAAAATTACAAGACAAATTGTATACAGAATGCCAATAAAAACAAATAAGGAATGACATGATGCCCTTGGTTATAGCTAGAGGCACAAAAGTGATCGGGCTAGCTACCGAACAATTAGGTTCATTATAGTAATAAGGAAACTGTTACAATATAGTAGGCGCGCTGAGAGAAGTAAATGTAATTAAAGCACAAAAGGAGGGGGAGAAAGAGAAAGAGTCTATAACTGCAGATAAAAGAGTGATAATAATAAAAATTGCAATACAATTATACATATATGTAGGATGCTATCCCAATTAAACACATTTTATACATACACACTAAGTTACATGTAGGTCTACACATATATATACACATAATAAAGTAAGTGGATCTTGGATAAGTAGATAATACTTAAAAATTACTGTAAAGTTAATAGACAAAAATAATATTACAAGATATATGATCAGTCAGATACAGTTGGGTTAGGCACAAAATATGTACATCAAAACCCTTTTAAAAAAGGCGCCCTTCTGGAGAATGAATTTAAACTAGATTAAATGAGACATTTAAGGATGGGCGCCCTTCTTGAGAATGAATTTACACTATAGATAAAATGAGACATTTAAGGAGGGGCGCCCTTCTTGAGAATTAATTTACACTAGATAAAATGAGACATTTAAGGATGGTCGCCCTTCTTGAGAATGAATTTACACTAGATAAAATGAAACATTTAAGGAGGGGCGCCCTTCTTGAGAATGAATTTACACTAGATAAAATAAGACATTTAAGGAGGGGCGCCCTTCTTGAGAATTAATTTACACTAGATAAAATGAGACATTTAAGGAGGGGCGCCCTTCTTGAGAATGAATTTACACTAGATAAAATGAGACATCACAGAAAAGATTTAATAACCTTGCGGTATACTTCACTTCCATAAAGATAGGACTAATCGTTTAAATATAACTAAAATAGCTAGTGAGTTTGTTGCTTCAAAACAAACAAGAAAAATACGTTTTGGAAATTTTAATTAATTATACAATATACCTAAAATTGCTATTCAGGTTAGGACTGTATATATTATTGAATTCCTATACATATAGGATGAATAGATGGCACATATAAATTTCAATTTTTTGTAAAGTATTCACTAAACTTTGTAACTTCTACTATTTACTAAGGTGATCACCCCATTACCATAACTGTATTATGTATTTCTGTATTGCAGTCTATTTCTTGCATTTGAAAAACGTGATCGTTAGATATTCCTTCTGTATTAATTATGTAGTCATTATCGGTTATTTCGTCCAGAGATTTCAATTTACCACCACATAAAATCTTATCAATAATATGTAAACAATTAATACTCATACATCCACAAAAATTATACAGAGCACAGTCTATAGAATGAAAACGCGTTTATATAGACTATATCTATATATCTATATATATACATTTCGATTTTGAGAAAATACCTCTATTTGCAACTGTTAACATATTATATTACACAAAACTTTGCTTTACAAATTTACACTTGCAATATAATAGTTGTTTGGTTATTACTTGTTTTTTTATATTATCACAGAGTAGGGTTATTATACTATATTTAAATGTTAAGGAAATTTCATTTCATGTACTTGTTTTATAATTATAATGAGTTAAAGAACTTCATGTAGAATTGTATTGGCTTATTTTATTCCTATAGGGAGTCAGGGTGTAGAATTCGAGTACTTACTTAAATTGTTGTCAAAAACAAATAAGGTATATCACAACAATTGATAACGGTAAACAATTAGCTCATCAAAATATTAAATACAAAAATAATTGACGACTTCAAAAGCATTGTTTATTTACAAATATATTCATAATTGTAATCGCTGATTTATAAATTCTTGTACAACCAATAAAGAATAATCATACAAATAATGTAATTAACAGAACCAAATAATAATACAATCTGTTTTTACGGGAAACAAGTGATACCAATTACTAAAATATATCAATTAATAAAATACCTCAGCTTTAAATAAAATTAATCCCTCCCTTCACCGACGCGCGAAACATACAGTTACATTCATTACAAAAATCTAAATATAATATACTTAATAATTGAAATTGTATTGGAAAAACCATAAATCTATAATACTTACTTACGTAGGTTACTTAAAAATTGTATTGGAAAAATCCGTGAATCTAGAAGGTTATTGAAAAACTTCTCTACAACTCTGCCCAAGAAAAAAGTATCTGTTCGTACCATAATAGAGAATTACTTTACTCTGTCTAATGCACCCTGAACTAATTTACGTCTCGAGAGTTGACTTCTTAATTAACTTATAGTTTTGCGTCTTTTTATTATATCATTGGTTTGGGGATATTAAACAATAACTAAATATGGTGCTCTTTTCGTAGTTCGTCCCACTTTTAAAACGGTGCGCGGTCTCTGGATTGACAGTATAAATTCACAGGTAGCAGACATTCCAAAATAAATATGTGTTAGACTTAAATGAGATAATATGAAATTATTTTTGACATAACTTATTATCATACAAAATTATTGCATAGAATGATAATAAATTGTTGTATATTTAGCTTAATTGCAAATACACAACGGTTCTACCTAATGTTATTACCTACCATTCTAAATTTTGCAACTGCTGCCTATATCTTACCCATAATTACTTCTCAAATATTTTAATACATAATATTTCGATATGATATTTGTCAATTTCCCTTATGAAATATTTTATATTTATATATAAATATTTGTACTATTATATTATATACATAGGTATATAATGACGTTTATATATGGACATCACATATTTATCATAGAATTAGTATAGTTAAAACGTTGTTTATATTGTACCTTATACACTTTACAAATTAGAAAATATAATTAGATATATATAGTATACATATTATGTAGATACTACATAGATATATATGGACTACAAGGTTGTATATAAAATTTAACTAAATAATAAAATATATAATAATACAAAATAATAAATACAACTGAATTGTCTCTCCTATTTTAAGCATATAGTTTTTACGTGAGTGGTGTTTAAGCCAACAGACACCAAAGTGCAGCCATTGTTATCTCGAGCATCCGAGGCAAATGCTTGTCCGAACGGTCCCGATCGTAACAAAGCTTGAGTGGATGACCATTGGTTGCAGTTAAAGGAAAGGTGTTTGGCACATGCAGGACTGTTTGCGCAAGGGATGCAAGGGGGCCAGTGCAGCTAGATGAGAGTATTTACGTAGTCACGCTTAAAGTATAATAGGGAAGCGCCTGGTCGCTGTCAACACGCTGCCTACACGCAAAATAATATGTTGCTATTCCTGCCAGATTGCTAGTTTTTAAAATTAAATTGGTCAAAATGCATTAAAATATGTTGCCTTATTAGGGGGGGGGGGGGGTGACATTAGTTTCGTTAGTATGTGGGGGTGACTGTTAAGATTGGATTTTGCTTCTAATGTTTGTAAAGTGTTTACTCCTCTATATCATACCTACCATATCTAAATTATGTGTATCATGTATTTCTAGCTAAAAGTAGGCGTTGCATGGTATCACCTCTGATTGGTTTATTGGTTTATTTGTAGGTTTTATCTATTTGTTTACAAACATTTTCTATTATATTTTTAAAGTAATTATAATAAAAAGAAGGTTTTCCCTTTGCAACATGTTGAGTGGAGTGGAGTGGATCTCCAAAAATTCGTAATACAGATATTTTACAGCAACAGAGGCTTTTCGTTTATTTTAATAACTCTAATAACTTTAATAAAGTAATTATAAATTAATTTATACTGTCAGCTTTAATGATTCGAAACATTGTCAGTTTCAGGGGTTCTTCATCCCCGATCGAAGCATCTGATGCTTTACTGAATAAATTTAACGTCTTCCCATTTCCTACATGATACAGAACTGACATCTACTTCGAAAATGTCATTTTTAAGGGGGCTTCACCTTTGTTTTGTAGAAGCTCAAATTGAAATATGCGTCAAATATATGATTATTACACCCTCTCAGATCCTTTGAAATTGCCTCAATTATCTTAAAAAAGTATGTTTTTATCCCCACCAGGGTCTCCGTCCCTGGACCCTATAGGCACAGTAAGCATAATCACTCCCTCTAAAAAATCCTAAATCTCCACAGTCTACATATAATGATTCGGTATATGAGAATCTTTCAGTTATTTCATATCTATAATAGAGAATGGTGATGCTTATAGTTTTAAACTGAATCGCAGTGATCTTCAGAACAAAATACCTATGTGTTTCAGTTATACTTGAAAAGGCAAACATGAATGAAGCTGATTAGGTCAAAATATATATTATTTTCATATTAGCTATAAATTCAATGAAGGAAAAATGAAAGAATTATATCGAAATAAAAGCAATTAATAAAAAACATGAATGTAAAGGGTAACGAAAACTTGTTATGGATAAAATCTAAAATGTGAATGAAAGTATATATAGCTAATTTAGTGCTAAAAATAAATTGCTTCTAATATAAAACAACGACGAATACCTATATTTCTAAACCGATAAGCAACTTTACAAAATAATATAATTTTATTACATAAAAAGTTTAATTATATAGATTTATATATAATTAAAAATTATTACATTAAAATTATATATAATTTATAAATTTACAGCTACATACTTATATATCAAAATATAGAAGCATAACTTTTTTGAAATTGGAAATATTACACAATTTAATTTTCATTGTGAACTAACTTAAAAAAGAACACATATTTTATTTATAAAGAGATATTTTATTATTATTTTTAGAGATATTTCTTACAAAATATGAAAAATTCGTTGTTTGCCATCCGTTGATGCCAAAAATGCACGTCTTCTCATACCATCGATAATTTCAGTGGTCTCGTCAATGATGCAATAGCTTAAAAAGATAAATTGTATTTGAATAAGGCTTATTTTGTATTTTATTTTGTATTTCCGTATTTTACATATTATAATATCGAATACATTATAAACCAAATCCGAATAGTATTTCTCTAAGAACTAAGAAATGTTGTTTCATATTATATATAATATTGGAATCATGTTTACTAATTTATAATAAAAATAGAACATTTTCATAAATATAGGTATTTATATATTATAATTATTCATTTACAAAATTTATGAAACAAATAAATAATTAAAAACTAAATTTATATAAAATATGATATAGTATACAAGTTTGAATTGTAAAAATTATAAATGCATACTTATATGTTTAGAACAAAAACACCCACCAATGTTTAATACATTTTTCCGTAGGAAAAGGATCGATCGCCGATAATGTGAATTGAAGACAATTCAACATCCTTTCGACTATTTTTTTTAACGTCAAGCCAAATGCATGCACTACATATGTGCGTTCACATTTTTTGCAAGTTATATTGCAGAATAGACGAAGATAAGTACAAGTCAAAAGCAGACGAGCTACACTAAAAATAATTCTAAATTAATCTGGGATACACCCTCACATCATCAATTATACACTGACCATGAATGAAAACAAAGCAGAACGTTTTTTCCTCCCTACTCACGGATACATATCAATATAAATGGACCGCGTCAACTATGCCTATTTCTCAATGAATGTTCTATCTAATGTTATATTTGTGATCCTATTTCATTATAGTTAAATCCATATAATACCGATGTGTCTCCATATGGTCCACGCCGTAGGAGCACGGACCTTTTATTTTAGGACACCATATGACCCATGCAGTAGTCATAGGGTTAATAACTTTTTTTAACATACAGTTAATATAGTGTTAATAAGTCTCTATTTCATAAACTATTTTGATTATACTTACATACATTATATACTTTTTTGGTTCTTATCGAATGAAAGTAGTCAATACTTGTTGTCACTACAATTGCTTCTATAAATTATTATAAAATATAATATATATAAATTTAATGGGGAAAGGCTTAATATAAAATTATATGTCATTTTTGGTTTATATATATTTCTTATGAATGTTATATACCTAACATTATATAATCGCATGATTTTATAATGTTATAATACACTAATACAAACTAATTAATTTAATTTCCAATAACCGCAATAACCAATTTTGGGAAATCCGATTTTTTATATCAAGGTTACAGTTATGTGCCACAAGCGTACTTTTTTTGGTAATTTTATTGTTATTATTTCTTTTTTAATTATTATACCCATTTAAATAAAGCCTTATATTTTAACATTTTGATATTAACTCAATATTTTTTTGTTGCAATAGTTATTATCTATTATTATATCAATCTATTTATTATAAACATATAATTTCATATATGTTTTATCTAAGGACTAAACTAAGCCTAAGGACAAAGAGTCAAGACCATATAAGTATGATTTTACTCTTATAAGAGTAAGAGTATGATTTTTACAGATCGTTGTAATTTTTAAGGTAAGTGTTAGTCAACTAAATACTATAGCGTAGGTACTTATGTATACATATAGCCATAGGTCATCATTTATCAATAGACCACCAACCAAATATTTATTTATTTATAGTTAGTTAGGA
>JAYRBW010123924.1:0-16729 GCA_036023295.1 Invenusta paracnida | reverse complement strand
CTCCTCTCCTCTCCTCTCCTCTCCTCTCCTCTCCTCTCCTTGCTCAATTTTTTTCTATACTTCAATATGTAACACTGTCACACATACTGCACAATGAAATAAAAAACTCTAGCCAACAGATTACCAAATACAACATGCAATGAATTCAAAATTCGTTCAGCAATCATGGGTTATCACAATTTAACATCTCATGTAGAAAACACAATATAATAACACCCAGACAATGTATATCAATCTATTTTAGTCAGTCTTATCAAATTCTGCTCATGTGAAGAAATATATACAAGCGACCTCCAATGTAGACTAAAAACACCATGTTCCCTGTGTTTGCATTAATCAAGACGTTATAACTGTATAGAATTACATTGGAGGTAATATTCTGACAGCTGGGAGGAGGGAGGGAGGGGGGGGGTACACAGTACAGCAGTCACCTAATCCTACATCCTCAGGGGCTAATATCATACCTTTCTACATTCACAGTAAAGAGAAGTGTTAGTCTTAGGAAATACTTTCAGAAAGAGAACAATAACACCCTGGATATCATCTTGTCCTACCTCCTCCTGTGTAGACTACTTCCTTGTTAACTCAGCTTGGTTAGGTGAACTAGAAAATTACTACATCAACGTATTTTTTCTTACTTTGTATTAAGAAATTTAAGAAGTTATGCAAGCAGTATTTTATCCTATATTGTATTCTCGATAGCTATAACTAAATAAAGAAATAATAGCATTGTTAGAGGAAACGGATATACATATGCAAAGGACTTTGTATATTGTTTGGAAATGTCAGAATGTTTCGTATAAATTTGAAGATAGCTAAAATATTTGTAGGTAGATCTTGAAACTGAGTTGAAGGGCATGGAAAAAAACATCTTATTGATTACTTAGAGTTTCCTGTATAATGTTCCTGTAAATTATGATAACTTATAAAAATTATTTTCAAAGGATTCTGCGAAAATGAAAAAAGAATTTTACTCTGTGTAATTTTTCAGAATCAAAATTGGGATTTTTATTTTAGTTTAAAATTATTTAAATTTTTTTTTTTAGATGTGTAATATTTTGGTATTATTTTTATTGCCGCTCAAAACATCTTAAACTATTGTATATGTTGTATGATCTAAAATTGCGATAATAAAGGTATGTCGATCAATGCATTCAACAGCGGATTTTCACGATTACTTTTTTTGATTTAAACATATAGTCGCACAAAATCCGAAGAAAGGTTTAAAAACAAGTATGATGCTATCAAGTAAAGGTTTTGGATACAATCGGATTTTAATATATATATATTCTTTATTAGATTAGTAGATTATTAGTAGATTATACTATTCTATTCCAAGGAAACAATTTGTACAAATACTGTTTATGATTGTGCGATTTAAAAAGTTAATCATAAATAGCTTCAATTTTTTGCTTAACATATATTTATGGTTTTTCTTTTATATAATCTTAACAAAAAACAAAGCATGTCTTCCTAAATTTTGTCTCACAAATCTGTAGGTAAATACTTTCCGTTGGTTATCAAATAAATGCCTTTAAGTAAATTAAATAGAAATTACCATAGCAGAGAAGTGCTTTCATCAGCCACTTGCTTGTTTCGAGGAATTATAATACTAGAATGCCTATATTATGTACAGTATTTATCATAAATCAAGCTTACAATAACATATATTGAATTTTAATTTAACTTTATAGCGAAGCTTACATTTAATTGAAATTTTCTACCATTCGAAAGTTCCATGGATACACAACTTAAGTTCTATAAATAATCAATACCAATTATCAAATTGAATGTAAGTATTTTCCGTCTGGAGTCACGTGATTTTTCCCGCTTAAATACTGTCTTCTGATTGGTCAAAAACCTGTATTTCTGTTATCCGAAGGTACGCAAATGTCCGGGACTAGCTTTTCCCCGTCTTTTCGCGCCATATTTTTGAAGTCAAAAGAGTGGCGATAATTACAAAAATCCACAGACCGACTTTCATCGACCCTTCATTTTGTCTAATAACTGACCTTTTGCGTCCACCAGATCCCGCGGATGTTGAGTCCGTCAGCTGCGACGGCTTGACCACCTCCGGGGGCGTAGATCCCCGACTTCTGCCTTCAGGGGAGAGACCGGGACTTGCCGAGCCGCCTCGACCGACACCAACACCCCCAGATGAAGAGGAAGTGGGATTTGAGGATTTGAGGTGCTGTTTCGGGGTGGTGAAGGGCAATTTGCGACTCATTGCTGGACTTGAGTTCAAGCTACGGGCCTCCTGCTTGCGCATCTGAAAGGAGAAGAGATAAGAGGAATAAGCTACAAGTAGAGTAGGTACACATACAATGCGACACTTTTATAAAGCTATATTAAAAAACTAATACGAATATTTATAACATGTATATATACGCATGTATACTATGATATATGATTAAAATATGTTTTCATTCACGAAAATTATATAATAGCCTGTTCTTATTACCCTAAAGTAGTATATAACGATTTTATTTCCTTCCTTATTTAGCGGATATTCGATATTTTAAGTAGGTCTAGTGTAACAAGCCTTTAGAGGTGTAATATAAATAACATTAAAACAAAAGAATAAATGAAAACTCCTTTAAAACATTCCAATGCGTCTAATATTAGTCGAGTTTAAAAACGTCTTTACAACACTAGACGGCCACACGCATCAGAAAGAGTAATGAATCTATTTTAAGGCCACATGTCCAACATTCTTCCCCCTCAGAAGACTAAAATCCCCAGAAAATATGCTTCAACGCAGAGCAGCTAAAAGCTAAAACAGATTATAAAGCGCGATAAAAATAATTATTTGACCGTACAATTTGGACATCGGAGCAATAAATCAAAAGGTTTGCATCTAATAACTTCGTCGAGTGTAAAAGTGCAGAGTCACAGATTATAATTGATCTCCTCTGTCATAAGTTTCCGTGATATTTGCCTCGTTGAAGATATATGTACATATATTATATATATATGAATACTTGGTAAACTCAAACTTGGTATATATATAGAAACTTTGATAGTTGCAATTTATCATTCTGAGTTGAGGGATAATTGTTTGCACAACTACTTTTAATCTTTCCGACTTCTGCGGAAGTTTTAGAAAATAAAAATGTCTCCATTTGTTTCGTTTCGAAAAATGGAGAAATATTAATTGAGACTTTTTTAAAATTGTTGTAGCGGGACGGTCTACTCATTTTAATTAAAATCATTATTTTCATTAGTTATTCTCGATGTTCTTTAGTAAAAGTTAATTTATAGATTTACAACAATTAATAATACTTGGCATTCAAACTTTCATTACAAAAACGAAATTGTTTGTTATTGCACTAATTTTTACGGAGATAGACTTGATTCAATTAAGTCAAATGCTTAAGTTGGGTAAATTGTGTGCTGCAGATGACTGTTCAAAGAGGTGAACTGAACTTAAGATTGAATATTATTATACTACTGATAATGAGGCGATTTAACAAAGTGACAATTCTGACCATTCTAACTCGTAAAAATAACAAATATATTTAATATCGATTGTATTGATTTTCGGATCAATAGATGTTATTGAAAATTGAGAGTCGAATTCTTGCGCAGTAATCGATATTTAGTTGACTATTTTCTCAATGCTATATTTCGAAGTTATAGGTACTCTTTTATAAGTTTATAATTTATAAGTTAATAAGTTTATCAGTCAACCTAAGAATGCACGGTAGAAAAGTTTTACGAACAACAACGAATATTTACAGTGAATATAGGGATATTTTCTGATATAAAACATAACAAAAAATTAATCATTAATTCTGTGGTAAACTGTCAAGTATGTTTATTGAGAAGTGATGCGAGTCAACGAACATACAAATACATTATTTAATATTGTGTTTTCTGAAGAAAAAAACTGACTTTTAAAAGTTAATTTAAAATATATTTTTACAACGTTCATTCTCATTTAGCAAACAAGGCAGCTTGAATAAAATATTCGAGCTAAAATGCCACAATTAATTGAATACAAAACCCGGCACTATTGAGTGTAAACTCTTTCTGAATGACTAAATATCGATTTATAAAGGTCACAAGATTAAGAGAACTCAAACAAAATTTGAGTAATATAATGAAAATTTCTTTTATGATAAACAAATATAGACTTTTAGACTAACAAATATAATAAATTCCAGGAATTTAAAAAGCTATTGTGTACATTTATTTGTTATCCCCCTCCGTTTCTAAAAACTTTCTTATACAAAGGCCTGCGTTCGAGGGGAATGATACAAAGTATTTTCCAAATCTATATTCTAAAGAAAAGTCCTCTTTCATGTGTTGCTAAGAAGATTATCCTCAACTTTAAATCAGCAAACTTTCTCCAAAAAACCAAGTGTTTTATTTAAGTTTTATTTACGTATTGGGTATTTATATTTTAAGCAAGCTGAAAAAATCTCTTTCTGTCATGCAAAATTAACATAAAAACATACATATTGCAATAGATACAATCTTCATCTTCTTGAAGATACAATTGGGAATATTTATTGAAGAGGGTATTTCTGTTCTATGAATTTCAATTATAATTAATCGTATTTTTTATTTATTTCAAAAATTATTTTATGAGCAAATAGCCATAGTGTATCAATTTTAACATACGCAAGTTGTCTGTAAAGTATAATTTATTCATTTCAATCTAAAACTATTACACTACATAAACTGTTTCCTAGCTGTCTGTTTCTAAAACATTATTTTACAAAAGCTTTCGGATAGCTGGATAGTAGTCAACTGCATACATAATCAATAAGAGGCAACACACTATGTTTTTACTCGAAGGTTGAAAATTCATATAGGTACATAATAAAGCATAAATTGATTTGTATATAACCGAAAATTAAAAAAACTAATTTGGTTTTTCAAACTTTTGAAAAAACTTATTCTCGCGCTGTACACACAAAACCACTCAGTTTGTCCATGAATATGTAATAAAATTGAAGTTAGTAGGTATATCGCATGTTTAGAAGAAAGCTTTTAAACTATCGATTATTTAAAACTAATTATTTTACACGTTAGATTGAAGTGAAGAAAGAATATATATCCTTAAGACTGCCTTTTAATTTGAGTGCAATTAAACAAAAGCGCTAAATTTCGAAAATAGAAAAAGAAGCTCGATACTTACTGATTATCCTTTGTGACTCTCTGATTAAAACTCTGCTAATTATGTATGAGTATAGAAATGTAGGCATATTAACAGAAACAATTATTATTCAGAAAAATAAATCATTTTAAAAATAGTTTTAACCGATGAAACGTATGAAACACATATTAGAACATATGTATATTATCATTAAGTAAACGAGACAGCCCTTTGCGAGGTAACATATAGTATATATATCAGTAATAGGCGGCATGTTTTGAACATATATATACATATATAGTTCATTATCAAGCATCAAGAGAGTTAATGTTGGTGAAAACAGAAATTAAATAAAATATAATTAGATACACAGATTTGAAAAAAATTTTGACAGGAAGATTAATGATGTTCTCATGTCTGTGCATCTAATTATGTTCTATTTAATCTCTCTTTTCACAATTTTAACTAATTTGCTGCTTTATAAAAAATTATAGGTTGGAAAGATGTCCCCTATTACCCGATATACTTGTCTAGCAAAATTGATTTTGTTTACTTAATTATGATCAAAAGGTATAGTTTACTGAAACTATTACAAATTATTATATTACATACTGAACAACTTAAAACGTATTGGCATTGACATAATTACATTTTGTGGCCATTCTTAATCTCAGCGGATTATATTACTGATAAATGGGCCTTTTATATTTCTGTTTTGACTAACATTAGACTTCGAGTTACTCTTCTCACCAAAAGAGGACGGTAGCATGCTCATGGCCTTCAATCAAGAAGGTCAGCAGTTCATACGGGTTAAACATTCCTGACTTCAAAGTTTGCGGACAATAGAATCTCGGTGTCATTGCTAAATTTATTCTCATCGCGGATATATTTTATGTCCTAAGTTCCTACGACGCAGTTATATCAGGCTCACCAAGCATAGCCAATGACAACCAATGGCTATATCAGGCTAACAAGCAACCAATGGCTATATCAGGCTAACAAGCAACCAATGGTTATATATACCAGGCTAACCAAGTAACCAATGGCAACCAATGGCCTTGCAAATTCAGATTCGATTGACAATAATCATTATTGTTATTAAAACAGTTATGGTCGTTTTGGCGTGTTTCCTTTAGCAACGTCATTTAAGATAAATCTTTATCAATGTATATACCTATATATATATATATATATATATTTAATTAAAAGCTGTCAATATTAAATATATTAAACAATGAATGACCACCCCTTTGATATAAATGAATATGACAGAGCGGTTACAACTGCCTCAATATCCTGCGATTCCAAAGTTTTAAGGCCATTGTATATTTTACAAAGATATAGTCCTTTGAATTGATATTGTATATATATATACTTTCAATTCTATATATAGCATTTGTTAACTTTTGTGTCTTTGAAAATTACGACTTTCAAGATTGATTTTTAACCTTTATTCAATTACAATTAGCAGATAATCTAGCTTAACAAATGATACTCAAAACCTACTCAACTGATCAATTTTACCAAACATATTTAGAAATATAGCACTTTGTTGGGAAGAAAAAGTAAACATGTAGCTTTATTCTTAAAAAGGTTTTCTTTTATTAGCACAAACATTAAATCTGCTGAATAATATTATTTATTAAACATTGTTAATAATATTTTATACATATATGTCATGTTCTTTAACATATAGAATAAAACGTAATAATTAGTTCACTGAATGAGGAATATAATTTTTGTTTATTTTCTTTTTAATCTCGCATTACAAAATAAATAAGATCCTTTCGGTAACATTAAATTACCGCGTAGAAATTTGATCAAGCGCTATCCACATTTGATCTGACAAATAAGGCGATTTTAATATTCAACTTACACTCATCCTTTAATATTTAATCTGGCAAACACACCTAAGTAATATTTGCCGTTACTTTGTAAAAAAAATGCGTATTCAAACTGACAAAAAAATCTGTCGGCATTTTCAATCAAAAATTTAAATATCTACTATCCTTGAATAACCTTTACATTTATAAAAAGTGGAAGTGGTAATTAGTATTTCAGAAGTGCATAAAGAGGCTCTGCGTTTGCCAATAACTATAATGGAACATTTACTTCCGAGGACAACAAATAAGTTTCCATGACTCATTGTGACAAGTAGGAAGACGCTCTTATCGTAGAGGGACGATGACTCATGGTAAACAAGGTCTTAGCCAACTGATGCTTCTAGGGTACCTGCCTGAACTGCTGGCTACAGACGCAGGGTTGCCTTAATTGTTCAAGTATAATGTTTAAGTCAACGTATAGTTCGTATAAAAGAAGATTGTGCGAGTTGGTGACTATGATTCATTCATTGCGTCGATAGTGATAATTTCAGTTGTTAACAAAGGGCTACGGTATTAATACGCCCCCCTACTGCCGATGGCAAAATGGGACAAAAGTACAGTTAAGGTATATGCACGCACGGATAGGAAGATAAGGAGTGGGGTGTGGTCTATAGCCTAAACATTGTCAACTTATTTATATCGGCGTCGTTCATTTGATGCTTAATCGGTAAACCTACTGACAAGAATGTGCAATGATTAAATAAAATGTTAGTTTGGGTAGAACACCCAAAAATTTGCGAGAGCCTATTCAAATGATTTATAAAATACTTTAGAGAATAATAATAAGTATTGAAATAAAAGCGGCTTTTAAAAAGTAGGCGCGATATGTTTAATATACGACTGTAGCTGTATACAATGGGAATGAAAATTGTCTATGTATATTATTAATGTGCAGTGAGAAATTTGGTTATTAAATGTATAGGACTAAACATATTATGTTGATATACAATATTAAATTATATAGAAAAGCAGCTGCATTTAATTTTGTTGACTTAAATTGGTCATTAAAAATTCATGGTAATTTTAACACATGAGTAAATTAGCAAAATTGGACACAATACTATAACGGGAAAGGAACTATTTTTCAATTATCAAATTGCACATTATTTAGGATAAAAAAATTGTTTACTAATAACTAATAACTTGCAAAATTGTAAATTGAAAGGCACATATGCAATTTATTAGTTGATTAATGTTAGGTAGCCAAATATAATTCAAAAACGGAGAATTAATGACATTTGTCATACGTTTATTTTGGCCGCAAATTAGATTTTCAGAAAATAACGTGATTTTTCTGTGAATATTAAATTAAATTTTATATCTAAACATCGGCACTTATTTCCCCTTAAAGCCGAGATTCAATTTTAATATGCCATAAACATCTGGGTCCGGAAATTTCTCCTGAAACCTGGGGTATAATTGGGTTTAGCATCAGCTGAAAGTTGATATAATTAAAATGAGGACAATAAAAGTGGCATATATTTGAGAATTATCCTGATTTATCTCATACATTAACTCATCTTTCCGATATATATAGACTAATTCGTTCGTGGGAGTATTTACAGCTTATTATTAAACTCTACAGTAGACTAAACGAAACCAATCAGACGTTTATATTTGATTCTTAAATCTACAATAAAGTTATAAACCATATGAATAATGCTTATTTTGAATGTATTAAAACAAAAATTATCACTCGGCAGCAGTCGGCAAATATTCTTTATCCTAGTCATTATTTTTCTCGACTACAGTTAAATACAGTTCAAATTCAAAATAAGTTACTTTGATGAAATTATATATTGGAAATTATATTTGGAACAGTATTTTCAATAAATAAACTTCGCGCAACGTAGTCAAATATAGTAAATAAACGCGGATAATTTCAGAAAAGTATATTTTCCGAATAGTTATCTATATTATGTACCTGTAAGTCTACTAAAACTGATAAATTAATTATCAACTATCAAAATTGGGATATGTTAATATACTTACGAAATGTGTTTCTTAAATTTGCGAAAAATATTGTTTTAAGAAACAAAGTGTAAAATATGTTTCAAACAATTTTGTTGGAATTAAATCATAGTTTATATAATAGTATATAATTTTAAATATAATCATAAGCAAGAATATATGTAGATACAAACAAATGCATTAAGATAATTCATTATAATTGAATAATTAAATATTTTCCATTTAAAAATGTACCTATAAGCCATAAATACAGCGTATATATATGTTTCGAATGATATTTTAAATTCCTTATAAGTGGTTGTTTAAAAATATCAAAAACAAAATACAAGTCAGGATTTTAGCATATGTATATATTTTAATCGACATCTTATTGCGCGCAGGGTATTTTTTAAGAATTAAAAATAAATCTAAAGAAATGACACAATTTAAACTTTTTACAATATAAGTTTATAGAAGAAAAATAATAGAGAAAAATAATCTGCATACCTGATGCTTCAAATTAATCTTTTCAGATAATATACAGTATAAACTGTCAAGGACAATAAATGGGAGCAAAACTAATCAATCAAAACGACTCATTGTTTTTAAGGTTAAAATAGTTGTTCACGACAATATTTCCGATAAGTTGCAGTACAATGATGACTGCAATTCTCATTGATAAACTGGAGGGTACGATTGTTGGAGTTGATAAATTCTAGGTATAGCTACTAAGAAATTGGCTGAAAGAAAGGCATTGTTTGTGAAATATAATAAAGATGGCTGGACCTGCATAACATACGAGATACAGAAGGTTTTCAGCCGACAAATACCGGCAGTACACTTTATTATATATTATCATTTTGAAATGAACTGAAGAATATAAGAAGACATTTCAAATATACATATGTGTAATATTATGCGCAGGTCTATAATCTAAGTCTTCCCTCGCAAACATCACAATAATATGATTCAGTATATGAGAATAATAAAATTTTCTATGAGTTTTTAAAAGAATTGTTTCACTTTTCAATTGAATTATGGCATGTTTCATATTTCTACAAATTCTCGGAAGGAAATGGCATTACAACTTCAGAAAGTCAGATTGTTGTGCAAAATCAAGTTCCTTTCCAGAAATGTAATACTAATCGGTTTATGATAAAAAAGTTAGAATTGATATCATTTTAAAGTTTTTTTATACATTTTTTTCAAAATTTACTAGAATACAAAGATCTTTTATTGGGGGGGGGGGGGAGTAAACAAAAATAGGACAAGATTAAAATCTTTGATATATGGGAACTAAATGTGCTCTTCTGCAATTATTTCTGAATACATTTTTTAGTGGAAAATTTAAATCATTCTCAACATGTCACAACTGGTGAATAAAACGTATTCGAACACAGACTCTTCAATTGAAAATGACTAATATAATGCATAATATGTAATGCGGTCAATAGGCCAATATTAATTAGGTTAATTCGTCATGAGGAGTATTACACGTCTTTCAATTATCGCATTATTATTGTTGCATTATTTATCAATTCTCGATTAGAAATTAAATACACGAAGAGTGATGTATGAAAGCGTGGATAATGCAAGAACAAAGGGGAAATGTTTAATGGGCTAAATGTGGTGCTTCTTCGATGAGTGAAATGTTGAAATAATTCGAGACTTTCCACTGCTGTGAAATGTAAAATTGAAAAATTTGGTATTATATACTATAAGCGTTTCATTAAATCGGTTGGTTCTAAAGATCTGCATGTATTTAATTTATACGCCATTTTTTTATATCAAGGTGGACGACTGAGTCAGAGATAGAGGAAACATAATGATTTACTTTTGGTTCTGAACAATAAATATATGTACTGCAGTTTTGGACCATAAACAACTAAGATAAATTCTCCAAACATTTTAAGTATAGCGCTAATCGAAATTGAACTTCAAATTTAGCAATACTTATCTGAAATGGTTCATTCTAGTTGTGCAACTCACATTTTGACTGGTCTTTGCATATCCCTGATAAGTATAGTCAGAGCGATACTACGATACTAATTCTTAGAATACAACTTTGCTAGTATAAGAATAATATATGCAGGTACTCAATATGTGGGAATATTATACTTTAACGCAATTTAACAGGCACTGGAACAATTCATAATCGGGGCAGTGAGAATTTAGCGAAAATTGACCAGACTTTTTGTAAGAGGCCCAAATAAAGTAGGTACATTAAATTTACGTCTATACATGCATCTTTGCTTCATGTCCTATAGGTAGTTGAAAATAAACCACAAATACTTTGTCTATAGATAATATATACAAACATGCAATATCCATGCAAGTGAATGCGCTAACTTATTGACATGACTTGTTTTATTTACTGCAGATGGTGTAGTGAAGGTACACTCATACGGTAATTATGTGTGCCCATCAAAATAAGAAGTTAACTTATGGACTCGAATGAAGGTGTCAGGACGGACACATTGATCTTGGCCGAATTATAACCGGAAGTCATAAACTATAGGTGAATAGAATAACTTGGCCCATACTGAGAATCAATTCAATTTAAAGGTCACGGAGGTCAGCTTGTTAAAACATATCTTTTCTCAGATATCAATACGTAATTATTGTTTAGTGCCCCTTCCTAAGTTTTGTGTTAAATATAGATTTTCGTACACTTCTTATCTTGCACTCCGCTTAAATGTTAATGATAAAGATTTGGACTTTATATTGTGGACTTTGAAATCTTCATGGTACATTCAATCTGAATACATCTCGATAGTCTAAAATTAAATGTATTTGTTGTTAAGTTTAGAACGAAATATTTACGTTACATATTCTTGGAATTTTCTTTGTAATTTGCCCACTTCAAAGTGAAACAATCGAAGATATGTGGTATTTAATGACAATAATACAATAATATTATAGCTGCTTTGATATTTGTAACTATATCAACAAAACTAGTAAATTTTAATTTTGGTTAATATTATTATGCATTTTTAGAAAAGTTATATAAAAATAGGGACAAAAGAACTATTAAGCAGAAAACAAGTAAAACAAAAAATGGTTTATCATGAAATTCATCAGAGTAGTGTACTAATTTAATGTTCAATTCGAAAATGCTTTTTGACGTATAACTTTCGTTAAAGTGTAATAATTGTGTCTGTAACACCCAAATGTAAATTGTTAAAACAGTACATCATTACATGTAATTACATTAATTAATGTATTAATACCGCGTTAAATTATATATACAATAAATATAATACACGTAGAAAAGTTATTTTAAAGAAGAATAATGAAGAAGTCAAAAAGAATTTCTTTTTTACTTTTCTTTGAATGCTGACCTAGTTGGCTATATACCACGATTTAATATCTTTGATATATACATGTAAGTACTTTATGTATTCAATTTTGATCAAAGTTCGTTGACGAAAGGTGAGTTTGCTGGTTTCCTTGAACAAATATCTCGACATGTGCGAGCTCCTACATTATGAGATATTATATTATTGAAAGTAACTGCCGAAATTGTTTCTAAATTGACCGAATTATCTTTAGCTATACCGACTTATTTATCATCATAGAATAGTACATCAAATGATTGTTACTCATATAATTTAAATATAGAATGTTTCTTTCAATTTATAGAGTTAATTACTTTTAGTTTACTTGCTTGCTAATGACTGATTGTTAGAATTCACAAGAAAGTTCAATCTAATAATGGTGGTAACTATTTGATCATGAAATATTCGAGCTAAAATTTTGTTGATTCGTATATATGTTGTTTAAAACGACTGAATTTGCTCTTAATATTTAAAAGAGATAAAATAAATGTCTACCAATTTTCATTTAAACTAAGTATTTTTATTGAAGAGACAATGAAGTAGGAAAATAATTTTATATCCTTTCTTTATCCGATAAAATATTGAATTCCAAAAATCCATATTATCGATTGTTCGGATATTATTTTATGTTATTCAAAGATAATTTATCGATTTATTTTGGATAACGAAGTACTTATTATTATCTTGAAATCGTAAAAGCAGGTAAACTGTGAATATATTTAATTTAACCTGTAATAAAAAAATTATATGAAAATAATAAATAAATAATTTTAAAAATATTATATATAATACTTTATTCTTATTTAACAAAAGCAATTCATTGTGAACTTTCAAAATATAATAAAAATACACTTCATGATATATAATATTGATACATATTAATCTGGACTCTATACGAACTCCATCCAATGAATCCTCGATAATGCGCAAAAGTTGCACACGGAATTTGCTCGCTGAGAAAGCATATAAATACACATGTATACACATTTTTATCAGCATATAAAATAACCTAACATTTGTTTTCAATAGTTTCATTTGATCAGAACTTAAAAGACACTGCACTTTGGAAGCCGCGTTCATGAGTTCAGATTTTCGAAGTATATACAGTTCATAATTCCCCCTCGCACATATTTATGGAGGGGAGAGCTGGAAGGGGGAGGAGGTTCAGGGGAATTTCACTTTCAATTAGAACTAATCAATATTTCGGAACTGATCGCATAGTTTAATCGACTGATTTCATTCATGACGACAAAGCTACACACGCCTCATACATAATATAATAAAGTATCTGAATAAGGCAGACATTTTTTCAGTCAGTAAATTTATACCTTTTCTGTGAAATAAATCTTTCATTTCTTACTGAATTCAAAAGTCTTGATTTTTAATGCTTTTTTGTTTATCTTCAAATTATTATTCACATTATTTGACACAAAATGTGTGCAATATGTTGTTTCTTGAACTCGGTATAAAGTCGTCAATTAGATAAGTGTATACGCACCTAACTTAATTTCCTTAATACATTTTAATACATTTAGAAAACATGCGATAACCGTTAAGGCAACAACAAACGCGTTCAATTCACGAAAATGTACCTTCGGTATGATTCTTTCAATTATTTTTCAACTCTTTTTAAATCAAGAAACTCCCCGTAATTACAAGGCTATATTGTAAACATCGTATTTAAAATATTGTTTATTGTTTATCACTGAGATGTTCAAAATTAACTTCAAAATGTCATCAGAAAGTACGCTTCGTAAAAATGATTTAATAAATTTACGAAATAAAACAAGAACATTAAAAAAAGTAGCGGAAATGTACCTCGACAAAGTCAATCCTTTAGGACTCAGAGAAATACTAACAATTTTCGATAAAATCTGGAAGGCCGAAAATTAATATTATATCGATTAATTTTTTTATATTGTTAAATTAATGATATGCATATTATTATGGATTTACAGATGTATTTAAACGCTGATCATACTCAAATATTGATCAATTTAATCTTTATAAAAGGCCATATTTCTTTAACTAAACTTTGAAATGCAGGTCTCCTCCAGTAAACACATCAAATATGCATTCGCTTGTAATGACTGATTTACAAATACACATAACTAAGGAATACAGTTCAACATATTATAAACTTTAATTCGACTTACTGAAAATTTTGTAAACATTGTTGATTTCCCAAAGTAGATGTTTAAAGCTGTTGAAAAATGAAATCACTTTAATAACGACATGAAAGACTGCCTTGGTAGAGCTCGAATTATATTGTCAAGTAAGTATATATTCTGAAAGAATGTTATAGAATGTAAGTTTCAAGGGATTAAACAAGAGATATCAATCGATGAAAAAAGTCGGCACGTAAAAATAGTCTAATTCGGGCACACGAAATATGTTCCGTAAAACGTTTTTAATTGAAAGCTGCTAACTCCTTGCCGGGGAAGAAGTCGCTCTAAGATGTGTGTAAATTTCAGCAATCTGTGAATCGTAATCCGTTTTGTATAGGAAGTCAGCCGATGTAACTAAAGCCGAGGTAATAATCGGGTTGCCGAAGTGACATTCTATAGTAAAACTTGTAGCACTGACTTTTCAATATTTCAAAGTTGCACACACATGCAAGTCAGGCTACGCTTGGAATTCACACGTAGAGACACTCGGGGTCCTATCCAATAGTGACACAGGGGAAGACTGAATGCATGTGGAAACCAAATGCCCGCTGATAGAAGTCAGTTTTAGTTGCTGTTACGTCGCTTATAATATGAAGTCAACGACTGTCATGAATTAGGTATTCAGAGGAAACGGGGACCGATCTTGTAGCTGGCAGTGTATGTAACAGAATATGTGGTAGGAAATAGGTACTGTTTGCACTGTATTCTTGGCGCTGGGGTGTCAATGTAATGTAGTCGGTAGGTGCCCTTCAGTTATTGACGGAGCACGAGGAACAGGAAAGCAGGAAACGTAGGGATTGAAACCATTTGATGAGTCATTATCTGTTGTATGTTTTGTTAGTTTTAAGGCAAGCGCACGTTAGTTGAATAAAAACACATTAGCATGAGGCAGCTGAATATATTATTACCCACTTGATGTTAGCCTGTTTATATACTTAGCTGATAGTCTACGTTGTTGGCCAGGTTAGTATGTATGTATGTTGTAGATAGGTAGTGATGACTGTTTGGGTAGAAAATAATACATTTTATATATTATACAGTTAGTACTCGCACAAAAGGAACTAAGAATGTATCGCAAATTTTGAAAGACAAATAAACTGACCAATAAGAAGCGACTTGAAGCTTATTTTAAACTCAATTGGTTGTTTTATGCGAATAATATCTCCTGTTTTGTATGTAATGTGCGTACTAACTTTTGGGTAACATTATTTTAAACATTTTTATTACAAAAATTATAGCAAAAAGCAACTTATCTGAATAGATTTAATTAAAAAACCTTTTTTTAATTATTTAAAAAACGGCAATAATTAATTTTTAGAAATGTATCGAAGTTACAATCATTTTATTTCACTAAAATGCGGAAAATTATTGTCATTGTTAAAAATAAGTACAATGTATTTTTATGTATTTTTTTAAAATTTAAATGTTTACAATTTTTCATTATTTTCAATTGTTTGTAGAGTTATCGTTTTAAAACTATGCGCAAATATAATTGAATCATGTCAGTTATAATAAGATTTAAAATAATATAATAAATGAATAATACACATAAAAATGTCACTAATTTCGTAATATAACTGACCAATTTGTCAAAAACTTAAACTAAAAAGTAATTATTGAAAGTTTTACTTGTCATTTTAAACTTTATCTAAAAATCGGTACTTAATCGATATTTATATGAGTAAATAAAATAATTATTACATATAAAAATGTGTGTGAAATTTTAATTTCTAAATTTATTTACAATATTTTACAAATTTATTACGAACATTGTTAAAAATCTGAATCCATCAATTAATGCATTACTAAATGTATTCTTGTTTTTTTCATCATGCCAATATGCCAATAACGCGCTATTTATATGAGAAGTTACGAACTAAAGATTAAATACAGGTGCAACCATTTTCGATAATCTTTGAGTTTGAGTTCTTCAATTTCAGTAAACTTGCTTATTGAAATGTCTTGCAAGATCATGCATATCGATTTGACATGACAATACCAGATTCTGCAGATCGAATTGACATGACAATACAAGATCATGCATATCGATTTGACATGACAATACAAGATCATGCAGATCGATTTGACATGACAATACAAGATCATGCATATCGATTTGACATGACAATACAAGATCATGCATATCGATTTGACATGACAATACAAGATCATGCATATCGATTTGACATGACAATACAAGATCATGCATATCGATTTGACATGACAATACAAGATCATGCATATCGATTTGACATGACAATACAAGATCATGCATATCGATTTGAC